>CABFWB010001607.1:14043-29107 GCA_902151455.1 Timema bartmani
AGAGATGCTTCACATTTCCCATCTCCACCATAAAATGGTTTTGAATCCAATCTAATTGATTATTGTCTAATTCCGGTAGAAAATATTTCTGAAAATGGTTTTCCAAGCATACTAAATTATCAATTATTATCTGCTTAATCAAGTCAAAGCTAAGCATATTATCAACATAAAATCCTCTGTGTGTGAAAACATTTCAAATGAGTCATTTTCTACTTTATTCTTCCAAATATTTAATTTCTTCATGAAAGCCTGAATTTTATCTTTCAGTGTAAAAATATTCGTGCTCTCCCCTTGGAGAAACATATCAAGTTCGTTGAGTTTCTCAAATAAATCTGACAGCATAATTTGCTCGGCCAATTTTCATTGTTAAAGAAATTGACATATTCAGAGTTATTTTCAGACAGAAATAGTATTATTTCATTTTTTAACACTAATAGCCGTCTCAATGCTCGTCCCTTTGACAGCCATCGCACTTCTGTATGCAGTAAAAGTGTTCTGAAATTCTATTCCATTTCATCACATAAATTTGCAAAGAGGCGACTATTAAGGGCGCGCCTTTAATAAAATTGATAACCTTAACCGCATCTTGTAGTACAGCATTCAGATCTGTAGAAATTTTCTTGGTCACTAATGCCTCTCGATGAATCATGCAATAAGTGAAAGTAGTAGGCCTATCGCTTGCAGATTTAACTTTTACCTGAAATCCAATTATTCTACCTGTCATTGCCGCTGCGCCGGTTGATACTCCAACACAGTTATTCCATTCTAGCCCTACTTCCTTGGAGAATTCAACCGCTTTTTGAAAAATTGCCTCACAAGTTGTACGTCCATCTAACGACCAACAAAATAGTCAATCTTCGTGGACAATATTATCGTAACAATACCTGACATATGCCAATAACTTTGCGAAGTTTGTAATGTCAGTCGATTCATTCAAATGAATTGCAAATTTCGAACTTTCTTTAATTCTTTCAATAAGTTGTTCACACGGGTCGTTGCTAATTTCTAAAATACGTCTACTCACAGCATCATTTGACAGTGGATTTTTTTTAAATTCGTCTGCATATTTTTTCCCGTGAATAATTTGATTCATTCTTATTGCCACCGGCAACACAATATCTTCGGCAATAGTGTGTGGTTTCTTATCATTTGCAATTAAGTAAGGGGCTTTATAAGATGCTCTTAAGTACTTTTTATCGATCAATACATGAGTTTCAAGAAATTGTTTTTGTTTTTTCGATAATTCTAATAGCCTTTCGAAAAACTGTATAGACCTATTGGAATGGGAAGCATGCTTTGTGTGTAGATGTCTTTTTAATTTTGCAGGTTTGAGACTTTCACTCGCCAAGCATTCATCACAATATTCTTCAATATTTGTGGAAATAAAAGTAAATCCATATTGCAAAAATGTTTAATTGTATTTACTCTTTTTTGAGCAAATATCTTCAGTTTTATATCTCTGCACATTCTTGTTAGTGCTGGATGATCCCGGTTCTACAGGATCGATGGCTTCAGTATTTTTTGCTGTATTAATCTTTGACAAATTTAACCACATATCCATGGGTAAGATAATTTAGATTTTATTGTAATTTGTCTTTGAAATGATGGCAGTCACCGGCATACCAGACACGAGGGAGACTCGCGCCTTTGTCTGCTTGCTTACCAGCGCGTGGGACTAAATTCGTAGGGAACTCCGAAACAGTATTACTTTGACATAATTCGCAGTACATTTACAGAACATTTTAACCTAACCAAAAGTTTCCAAACACTTTTATTTAGACCACCCTCGCCCCCCAACAATTATATTTATGAATTTCGCGTTCTCTCCTTCATTTAACAAAATTAAAAAAAACCATAACATTATAATTAATCAATGTCAAGCCAATTTGTTAAGTAATTTTTAAACACGTTTAATAAAAGGAGATTGTACACTCCGTTGACACCGAATCACTGCTACTATACTGACTGACTATACTACGGTGGGAATATAAGATTGTATTCTTGTAAAGGTAAAGTAACTGTACACAAACCCTGATTTTTATAAGATGCCCACTTTTAACCACAAACATTGATTGAAAGTCACTAAATTCAGCATTTTATTCATATGTTTTATTTGATTTATTAATTATTAAGTCAATCTAAAAAACTTTCACTGGCTTCTAATAATACTTTCTTATAGATTATTTATCTCTATATAATGAAGTAAATGGGTGAGCTAAGACTGTAAATAAAATTGTAATTTCTCATTTGGGTGGCTTAACGGCCTAAGGTGCTACTCTCGCATAAAACTAGACTGCTGATGACGGAGCTCGAGATTCGAATCTCGGTCGGGTGGGCTACGGAGGGTGGTTTTTACAAAATCCTTTTCCCCTCTCCATCCACGCAAATGAGGGTACACTTATAAATATAATCTTCCTCATTCCTAAAACCATTAACGTAATTAGTACATGAGCGTATAATCCGAACGAGTAGTAAGACGCGGTGTAAAGAAAAAGTAGTCATATTTTTTCCCCGCCATTGTGACAACAAGAAAATCGGACTGTACATTAACGAGAAGGATGTGGCAACAAACCGTGGCGTGAAGAACGAGTTTATCTGGAACAACTATGTACTACTAACATTTAGATAAAACAAACAAATCGTTTTGCGATCAAGGTTTATCATATTTTACTATATTATTGTTATAATATTTACTATCTCGACACTTTAACTCTGTCGTTAGCGCGTCTGCCTACTGAGTTATAGTAAGATTTTGGTAGGAAGAACAGTAGAAGCTGGTTACTAAAGTTACTAAAACAATTTTAGTATATTTATATATCAAGTCATGTTTCAGCTGTCACCTTTAATAGATATTATCAATAACTCTAAAATAACACTAATATATAAAAATATTATCAATGTTGGCTGCAAAGAAATATGTTTAAATTTTCTCTACTGGTCTTCCAAACAAAATCAGGGTATATTTGTATTCGAGGCTCAAATCTCAACATCGTCAAAAATATGTATCATTGAGGTTTCCCCATTACATCGATAAACAGAGCCTCTCTTAGCAGACTTGGGGCCCTGTGCAAACTTCTTGAGCGGGACCCCCAGTTATCTGTCACCCCCAAAATAATTAAAAATCTTAGTTAAAAAAATGTTATCACAGTAGTTTGTACCTATATACCAATTTTAAACCTTATAAGATAAAAAAAAAAAGCCTTGAGATGTAAATACGTGTAATAATTAATGTTAGAAGCCATGTTTTTATACATATTTTGGTTGATTTCTCACCGACCCTTCGTTAGATTTTCTTCCACGACGAACTTGATCTGTATAAAGGCACAAAGAACAACTGCGCCAAGTTTGAATTAAATCGGGTAGTTTGTTCAAACGTTATCGTGACATGTATACCAGACAGACAAATGCAAACCGGTGGAGTTAAAACGATGAACTCGCTTCACTCGCTCAAAAATTCAAACCATATGATTTATGTTTTTATTTGTTTTTAACACACTGACAATGTTTGCTTCGCTTAAACAGGTAGCCTACTACACAAGCGTGCAAACAATAATCACCCCATCTAGTTTTCCCCTTCTGTCACCCAAGCAAGCGTGGGGCGCCCCCTCCCCATATGGTGGTCCCCGGTGTGGTCGCACCGTTTGCACACCCCTAAGGGCAGCTCTATCGATAAATAAACGGCCGGGGAATAGTGTGCTGTGTCTGCTCTAGAATTAAGTTAATTTGTAAGTTGTGTGCTGATATAATCGGTTGGTTCAAAAAGTGAACTCTTTAAGTCTACCTACAGTAGCCCCGTGGCTTCTTTGGTGCTGACAGCTGACAGTCAACAGTTAGGTATATACCTAAATGTTGACTGTCAGAAGTGACAGCTGCTAAACACATGTTTTTTTGCAGATCATATGGTTCGGCGTAGGGATACATAATTTGGTCTGGTAGCTTTTCAAAGCCGTCATCTGTCAGTCAGCACCAAAGAAGTCATGGGGCTACTGTACACAGCCTCTCCTCCCCACAATAGGTTTGATATCATGGGCTATCATCCAGCGAGTCGAACATAAATATTTATTGGTTCTGGCTCCGGTTACAGAACAAAATGTTTCTGTTATTTTCGATTCTTAATTAAGTTCTGGTTATTTCAATTTTTATCTTATACTACCATTATAAAATTCGTTACTAGAAACATGTATTAAAAACCAACTACAGCAAAATAAAAGTTATTTATATTAAAAAAAAAATACAAAATACCTTTACAAAAAATCCTGAGAAAAGATAAAATAGAGTAATTCAAAATTAAATTAAGTTAAAGAAAGAAGGGCATAAATGAATTATAAAAATGTAAAATATTGAAGAATGTATAAGAACCATAATAAACTTAACAAAAATGTCAATTCAAAGTCCTGATCTGGTTATTAGGTAATTTATTTTCTGGTTTCCGGTTCTGGTTCCAAATATTATTATTATTATTATTATTATTATTATTATTATTATTATTATTATTATTATTATTATTATTATTATTAGCACCGCGTCTTACTACCCGTTCGGGTTATACGCACTTACGCTAATGTGTAATGGTAGGGTGATTGTGAGATGAAATGGAGGACCTACAGTTTAACGTGGAATCCGAACCACGGTGGAGGCCTGGCATTCCTCACATTCACAAGTTGTGATTAATACAAGTCTTGTCAAAGGTGAAGGAAGGGTTTGGCAATCAGATAAATCTGTGCCGGGACCAAGGATTGAACCCCGGACCCCTAGCACAGAAGTCTGACACCTTACCCCTAGACCACCAGGTCACCCTTGGTTCCAAATAACACGTCTTGCCACATGGAAAATCAAAGGGGTTCTAGTTCTAGTAACACTAACGTTATCAACCGTCAGTTATTTTCTTTCCTACTGTGCTCTAACTATACTGTTATAAGCTTATCTGGCTTTTCGCGTATTCATACGTCAATCCATGTGATCTGCAGCTGTTATTTTTATATATTATATTATCAATAGCTATAAAATAACACTAATAAAATAGTAAATGTTTTCATAGTTGGCCGCAAAAAAAGTTTGTATTTTCGGAAAAGGCTCTTTCTAAGTGCAGTTACAATATTGTAATAACCCTTAACTTGCGTTGAGAGTTTTAAAAACAAAAATGTACTTATTCATCAGAATGGTGGCTTGGTTAACTTTTCTTTTACCTTATTTAAATTTTTTTAAACAGCAAATAAGGCGATATTTTTTTAAATAATCTGGCTATGCACACAATGTATTGAAGCAATTTTTTTATTTGTTTCTTTTTACTTGGGAATATTAGGGGTACTTTTAATGTCCCTCTTAATGACCTTCCCTTTGAATATCAAGACCTAAACCCGGTCATAAAATGTAGCACAGCGACTTATCTTCTGTGCTCTAAATCTTAGTTCTACCTCATATTATTTTACTTGCCCACATTGTCGGACATGTTAGGAATAGTCTTGTCATTACATCACTTGTTCTACTTTCTTATAGTCGTACCCTCATACTTTGTGTCACTTTTAGGGCGGGGAAGTACATATGACCTTCGGTGGCCGCATGGTCTAAGACGTCACTCTTTTGTCAGACCAGACTGCCGATGTCAGGGAGGTCAAGGTTCAAATCTGGTCAGGTGTGCCGAGGGTGGTTTTCACTCTATCTCCACGCGGGTACACTTCCTCTGAATTCAACCTTCCTCATCCCTAAGTCACTAGCGTAAATAGTACGTACCAGTTTAACCTGAATGGTTAGTAAGATGCGGTGTTAAAAATAAATAAAATAGATGAGGGCATATTTATATAAAATACACATGGGCGTTAGTTTTCTTAGAAATTCTTTCCAATGAGTATAAGTTTTTTCAAATAATGTTGCTCTGATTTATTTACAAAATGTGTAATGTACTGCATAGTCCGATTCTGAGAGGAAGACACTTTATGACTCACAAACGTTGTTAAAACAATTTTCATACATTTATACATAAAGTCATGAGTATTGTAACTGTTACTTTTCATATATTGTATCAACGTTTTAGAATGATACCTACTAATAATATAGTAAAATGTTATCAATGTTAATACAAAATCTTATTTAACTCTTCGGACCCATGGCTTGGCGCTTTCAGTCCAGCCAAGGCTCGAACCCATTTCAGGGTACAGTTTTTAAGACTACAATCAAACACGGTGATTCAAATGAATCGTGTTAAACGTGTCTGTCGGGGCCATGCCAGGCCTTCGTGGTGTCGCGTGTCGGCCTCTTTCCAGGTCTAAATGTTGAGTGCTCATTATTAAACCATCGCACGTGTGTATGTGTGTGTATGTGTGTGTGTGTAAGAGGGGGGTGGGGAGGAATAGTGGTGACCTGTGAGCGAGGCTACCACAGGGCGGCGAGCAACTGTCTCTTCCCTCCCCCACCTTCCTCTTCGCGACATTTAAAACGTGGAGGAAGCCGACACTACTAGACTAACCCATGGCGGCTAAAATACCCTCAAGGTATCCTGGGAACGAACCCCGCACTCAAGGTTGAGAGTCCACATTGCTAACCAACCTTTCACCCAACCCAATCGGTTTCTGAACTCGTGATTCTCCAAAGCAGGCCGGCCAATTCCCGTCCCGATACACTCGTTCGAATCTTGGTCAAAAGGGAACCTGATAAGTGCATTCAACATAACTACCTTAACCTAAGGACTGAGGACTGAGGACTGAGGAACTCACATTAGCGTGAATAGAGATGGTGAAACCTCATTGACGGAAAGGAGGAGTGAAAGTGGGGGAATATAAGCACTGTAATTTAGAGGATCCACCAGCATCTAATAAATAGATGTACATCGCCTTTCGTTCTCAGAGCGCTAGGAACAGGGTCTGGCACGTTCTCTCTTAGCTAAACTCAGTCTGGTTCCTGGCGCTTGTAGCCCATAGTTTGTGATCGACGAGCAAGAATCTGCGAGCCACCCGGTGGTTCCGATCCAACAGCACATGACGGATGTTGGGGGGAGTGGAAGTAGCCTTGTTTGTGATCCACCCGGTGTTCCGATCCTATGGCACATGGTGTGAGTTGGATGGCTTGAGGGGGGAAGGCCGGAGATGGACTCGGCCGGTAGTGTTACCTTGGAGGGACACAGTCGCTGTGGATTGACCTCCCCTCCCCTCTCCTACCCAGTATTAATCTGGTTCACCTCTACCGGCGCGTGTGTATGTGCTTGTTTTCCTTTGTGTATTTTTCTCCCGTTGTCAAGGAATGACGCAATTGCTCCCCGCCCCTCTCCCTCCTTTCCTTAACCGACTGCAGTTTCTATATTTGTTTGTCGTCGGTGGGGTCTGCTCGGCCTGCCTGCCTGCCTGCCTTGCTCCGCGAGACAGAGCCATCTTGTTTTCCGGACTGTCGTTAATCTCACCCTTGCCGCTGGTACAGACGAACTCACATAAAGTTGAGACACACCGCTTCGAGGCTTTGTCGCCGGTATTGCCTCCCATCTTCTGTTAGCTCCCAAAGGATTTCTCTATCAAGAGCCTAAATAATTCTATATAGGATACAAAGTGTGGATTCGCTCCAAGAATCGAACATATAACTTCTTTTAAATAGTTAAAGCTGCCTTACCGCTGTCAGAATGTGAGGACTCTTGTTGGGTTTGAGGCCGCTGACTTCACGTAACACCCATTTTGCTGAGTATATAGAAAAGCCTCGGCCATGGTCAGTATTGCTAGCTTAGCTTCAAACGATGATAAAGAAACTCTGAGCTTCTATGGTTCGAATTCCTGTAAGTGGAAATATTTTCTTGGCGTAATACGGAAGCTGCCGAGGTAATGTAGGTGCGGTTCCAAGTGCTAATAATAGTCATCAAATTAAGTGGGTATACAAGGGACTTGTAAATAATCTGCGCCTACTGCCTGACCTGAGGGTGTCCAATTGTCCGCCCCTGCATCTAGTACCTGACCAAATGTTAGCGAGTTGTCCTCCCTCTGCATCTAGTACCTGACAAGATGTTAGCGAGTGGTCCTCCCTCTGCATCTAGTACCTGACAAGATGTTAGCGAGTTGTCCGCCCTCTGCATCTAGTACCTGACAAGATGTTAGCGAGTTGTCCGCCCTCTGCATCTAGTACCTGACAAGATGTTAGCGAGTTGTCCGCCCTCTGCATCTAGTACCTGACAAGATGTTGCGAGTTGTCCGCCCCTGCATCTAGTACCTGACAAGATGTTAGCGAGTTGTCCGCCCTCTGCATCTAGTACCTGACAATATGTTAGCGAGTTGTCCACCCTCTGCATCTAGTACCTGACAAGATGTTAGCGAGTTGTCCGCCCTCTAACATCTAGTACTGTATTTGAGGGTAGCCGCTATCCGTCCCTCTCCCCCTATTAAACAGTCGTGGGAACATCCTCTCTAGTAATGGGAAGTATAGCAGCTTCTTTCCTGCTCCATGAGGTTTGCCCCTGGGGAAGCTGTATATATTTCCCGCGGAATAATCTTTGGCCAAGTGGCTCTGAACATGTATTGACTTCAGGCCCTGTGTTAGTTCATGGTTCTTGAATTGAGTGTGTAATTCAACAAGTAGAGTCGCATTCAACTCAAAACCATAAACTAGACCTAAACCCGAGTCATCGTAGGTTAAAGAGGACTGTTTAATTCGGGATTCAAACAATTGAGAAGTGGTTCATTGTTTGTACTTAAACGTGCTTTACAATGGTGTAGCTCCTAATTGCGTGTTATACCGCCCAGTTGGATGACCCGCATATTTACACTATTTGGAATAGAGATGACAAAGGTAGAATTTATAATAAATGTACCCGCAGTTAATGAATGGATTGAATAAATCAATTCGAAAAAACCCACCGGTATTCGAACTTCACTGTCCAATCTTCCCGCCACCGTGAAGCCAGCCAAACCAGAGAATAGTTACAGCGATAGAAATAAAAAGGCCTTAGGTCGACTCCTCCACTTTAAAATGTCATGGTTTTTATGATTGCATTTGTTGGTTCCTGATTGTTCCGCGAACATATTTTTGTCTGTTACTTTTTGATAGGTTCACAATTTATATGCTTACATTGGGGGATAACCCGCACCCTCCCAATTTTGTAAATTGACATTTTTATGGTTGTGAACGTTTGTTCCGGTTTGTTCTGCATTTGTTCTTGCACAAATGTGAACTGAACTTGACGCTTGGTTTACTCATGAGGGCCAACTTCACGTATCCACCCTGCCCGCACTTTTTAAATGAATATTAATTTTTTTTTGGTCGGTTCCGTTTGTTCTTCGATTGCGTTGAGTAAACTTGTGCCACTAAAAGAAAAGTTAACTCGAGACTTTTTCCCACCCTCAATATTGATGTTTTAAATGTTGCGAATGTTATTTTTTTCCCTCCTGTATTGATAATTTTCTATTGTAATGATCCTGCATAGAATATTTCTATCTTACAAGAGTTAATTACTAAAACCAATTAATATGAACATTTAATAAAATGTAATGAAGTTGGTAAGTTTTACATGTTTTTACAATTTTTAAAAATGTATTTACAAATGTTTTTCTTCAGATATTTCTAGCGACGGATAGATAGTTCAAGGAAATGAGAAGGTTAAAATTTTTATTTAGTGTCACTCTTCTAAATAAAGATACATACAAAAGACCACAGTTAGAATAGCACTTAGATTATTAATATTATTTCATCCTTCAACATATTCATACACAGCTAAGCATACCAGGTAAAAAAAAAAACCCTTTCTGAGTTCATATTTTAATAAACATGAAGTTCTTGTTTCTTAATGTATTATTCTTTCTAAAGATTAACATGGGAAACTTTTTGATGTCAATCCATACATTTCATTTATACTAATTCATAGTGTTTGTTTAAAACAAGAATGGATTAAGAATATATTTTTAGTTGATTTCATTAAACTGACATTTAGATACCCAACATAAAAGGTATAGTAAATTAAAAACTATATTTATTTTCTGATTTTGGGGGGAAGTAGGAAATTCAACCATATTTCTTCTCTAGCAATATCTAGGTCTTCCCTGGTGGTTCACATTAGGTTTGTCAGTCAAAATACCTTGAACGCTGTTCTAGATTCTTCCACTCGCGCTGCTTGTTCTGGTTTGTCAGTTAAAATACCTTGAACACTGTTCTAGATTCTTCCACTCGCGCTGCTTGTTCTGGTTTGTCAGTCAAAATACCTTGAACACTGTTCTAGATTCTTCCACTCGCGCTGCTTGTTCTGGTTTGTCAGTCAAAATACCTTGAACGCTGTTCTAGATTCTTCCACTCGCGCTGCTTGTTCTGGTTTGTCAGTCAAAATACCTTGAACGCTGTTCTAGATTCTTCCACTCGCGCTGCTTGTTCTGGTTTGTCAGTCAAAATACCTTGAACACTGTTCTAGATTCTTCCACTCGCGCTGCTTGTTCTGGTTTGTCAGTCAAAATACCTTGAACACTGTTCTAGATTCTTCCACTCGCGCTGCTTGTTCTGCCCACAGTTTCTTTGAGCTTAACTATTTAAATCAGGACACCTTTAGAAGTTATTGCAAATATTATTAAACCAAACTATTAATTCTTCTAAAATGAATAGATTAAGAAATGAAACCATTTAAATAAAACACTTGTTTCAAAAAGTGGTTTCAACAATTTAAATAGAATAGAAAGAGAGCGCCACTTGGAGGAATTTGATGGTCATTGCTTACGTCACCCAGTACACAGCAGTTATATTTTAATACGAAGACAACAAAAAATACGTATTTTTTTAATAAGTAGAATAATGACGTTAATTGGACATTGGTATGGATTTTAAAGGCCTATTTATTGTATAAAGTTCCAAAATGTAGCCTGATTTTAAACAGCTTAGTTTGTCTTTCATTTAGCTTTATGTATGTAACACAGTGGCTTGTGTAATGAGTGACGTCACAAGCTCAGCCAATCAGATGTCTTTCTCCATCTGGAGCAACCTTCTATTCTCTTTACATTGGTCCCAACTATGAAGATGGCTTCTTATAGATAAACAACTTGGAAATAAGGCAATTATCATTTGTGAAAAAAACAAATGAGGTACAAACGAAATTTTTGTGGAACAATCCACAAGAAGAGAAGAAGCTAACACAACAAAATAAATTTATATTATGAATACGGGATAAAGTGAAATTGCCCCTAAACACAATGTAAACATACCACTTGTGAAATTAACAAAAAGTACCATACGAAATGTTTGTGGGACAATCAAGAAAAAAGTTTGCAACCATGAAAATGTCACTTCACAAAAGCTACTGTAAAGTTGGTGCTCTCAATCTATCTTTATCATTTGGGAGGCTAAACAAAAAGAACAAACGAGACTTCCAGAAAAACATTACGAAATAAACCAATAACAAACGCCTGCAAAGTTAAAATATTGAATTTTAAAAGTGTGAGGAGGCTGCGTATTGTAAAATGGGCCTTTCGCGGCTAAACAAAGTGTCACAAATTCATTTCGCTTTTGTACAAGAACAAATACAGAACTAAAGGAACTTTTGTGGAACAATCCGGAACAAAGAACATGAATACAGCCATTTAAACGTAGATTCTAAATTTTGGCGGGGCTACTTGAAGTTGGCCCCTCGTGAGTAAACAAAGTATCACAAGTCACTTTTTTGCCAGAACAATAGTGGAACAAACTGAACTTTTTGCTGAAAATTCTTGAATAAACTAGGAACAAACAATCGCAACCATAAATATGTCAACTTTCAAAAGTGCGGCGACAGGGGAAGCTACCGTGAAGTTGGCACCCCAATGCAAACAAAGTGAGGTGTGGGGGCTACCTTGGAGTTGGCCCTTCACGATTAAACAATGTCACAAGTTCACTTCACGCTTGTGCAAGAAAAAGTTCAGAACAAATGAAACGTGTTGTGGAACAAATGAGGAACAAACTAGCGCAACCAAGAAAATGTAAATTTTCAAAATTGAGGGCTGTGGGGCTACCATGAAGCTGCCTCCCCCTCTCCTAATGTAAACATATCATTTGTGAGCCTATCCAAACGGAACAAACTTTTTTTTTTTGCGTTGCAATCGAAGACCGAACGATTGCAATCGTAAGTAAGTCGTAAGGGGGATTTAATTAACGTCGAAATAAGCCATCTCCTTACTACATGTTATACACATTGAATGGTATATGTAAGCGTGTGGCAAAAAGATGCTATGGTTTATTTCTACAGCTATGACACCTCTATCCATTTGCCTATTGCCATGGGTATTATCATAATCATCTAAGCAGGACAAACGTATTTTCGTATCAATAATGACCACGCAAACTTGAGGCACACCACTGAGATAATCTGATGTCTTTGTGGATATACAAATGTTCCAAAACCAGGCAATACTACATTCTTTGTTCCAAATGTGCTCCAAGTACAATAAGGTCCTAGTAGTGTAATCTGTAGGTTACAAGCCCCGACGACCCGCTTCACGCAGCAATAAATCACAGCTTACGTCAATTATTTCTTTTTGTTTCTGCCCCACGAATAATAATGGAGGCGAAAAGTTTTCTCTTTCTCCCGCCAGGCTCCCTGCCTCCCCCCACCAGCATTTTCCTCTTTAATGCAATGCATTTAACTTTGTTTTAGTATGGGCCCAGGATTTGCGCGGGTTGAATGGGAATTGGCGGGAATGAGGGCAGAGGGGGGGGGTCCAAGTTAATCCTCGAGGGAATCGTTTTTCGCTCCGGCTTATTGATCCGCAGTGAAGTTGGGAGTGAGTAGAGGTGGGGATTGGGGGGTGAGAAATATCAACACAGCGGTAAATGAAGCTCCGGCAACATTCCTTCCTTCCAAATACTCTCAGGATGGTGCGGGATGTGGCCATATTGGGAAGCACTTTCTATCATTCACTTCAGCTGATTGCTGGCACACCTTTAAACGTTTCAAACTTAAAAAAGAAGCTATTATTAGGCATTGAGCACCTCTGTTGATGTTTGGGTTGGGGTTCGAATCTTTCTTGGGCCATATTTGATCTTTCAATAGTTTTACCAACCTCTCAACAACAACGTGTTTGCATTTCCTCTCTGTGAGTGAGTATATGGGCAAAAAAAAAAAAAAGTATTTAAATAATTCCATCCGCTTCAGTGGCCGCGTGGTCTAACGCGCTACTCTCGAAGTAGATTATTGGGGAGATCGAGGTTCAAATCTCTGTTGGATATACTGAGGCAGGTTTTTCCCAAAATGGTTTCCCACTCTCCCTCCACGTGGATGCGGGTACACTTCCTCTAAATATAATCATCCAAATCCCTAAAACCATTAGCGTAAAAGCATGTAGTCCACCGGGTACCGACTAAGACGCGGTGCTAAAAATAATTAAGACCATAATGGAGTATGTTACAAAATTTGGTGAAAAATGTTTAAAATCAAATGTTTTAAAATTTTGGCCTTCGTTGAATTTTATTCAAAAAAATGTTATGCTATTATATTCTTCTACAGTATTGTGCCCCATTTAGAGTTTGTCAACGTTTACAAGGCGTATAGTGGTGTGATTCTGTCGTTTTGAACACAAAACATCACATTGCAAATTAGCTGCAAGAACAGTCTTACTTATTAATAATACCATTAGAGAAGGCTTTAATTATATGGATGCCAAATGTTTTGGAAATTATTTCTTTTTCAATATCTTGGCATAAATTTAAATGTTTTTACTTTCTCACACAATGAGAAAGTATTGTGATCATGAAACTTTTTGAGCTCGAGATTATGATGAATCTTTACATTTTATATGCCCCCAAGCCCAAAAAAGTGGACATTACAATTTTTCTGTCCTAAGGCCTAGATTTGAAACATTTTGATTGTTTTTTTTATCACACTTATGTCTGGGAAGTGTTTGACTGTTGTTTTGGGGGAAATTTGTTCAAGGTGAGAATGAAGATAATGTGAGAAAAAAAACGGTCATTTTCAAAGTTTGAATAGCAAAACTTTTTTGGCCAAAATAAATCAAACATTGCTTCAGTATAAACATAGAGTTTTATTTTCTTCGCATGATAAAAAAAGATTGTCATTAAATTCCAAGACACTCTTGAGAGATATTCGAGGAAAGAAAATTAAACTCTATTCTACTGAAACAATATTTGATTTATTTTGACAAAAAATATAAAAAAACTGCAAAAACATTGGCATATTTTCCCTTTCCCTACATCTCCAGTTTAAGAGTAGTTTACTGGTGACAGATTTTAAAAATAGCTTTAAAGATTTAGTTCCAAGTGTGGTTTTTTACAATATGAATAATTTTATAACTTGGTTTTCTTTTAAAAAAAATTTAAGGTTAGTTTATAGTCGACTCTTTATTGAAAAAAAAATATATTTTTTTAAGTTAGCATTAACAATTTTGTTCAAAATTGGTATCTGGGAACTCTTTTACTTGACAGTAATAATGTATGTTTATTTTTGTAAAATAAATTAATTTAATGGTTAGTTCACTTCAACAAATTTTATAAAATTTGAAATTTTTGAAAATGGCTTTTTAGATTTAGTTAAAAATAGGTATCTGGGAATTGTTTTTTATAATAAATAAAAATAAGTTTGTAATTTTACAACTTTAAATGATCTGAGTGTGGTTTACAAATAACTGCTTTAAAAAAAATTGAATTTTCTAAGAAATGGTTTGAGCAATTTTGTTTAAAATTTTTATGTGAGAGAGTTTATTTTGATAAACAAGGTTTTTTTTTAAAGAAAAACTTATTTAAGGTAGTTTATTGAAAACCTATTTTTGAATATTTTGCTCCAAGCTATATTTATTACAATGTATGAGAAAGTTTGTACGATCGGGTCATACCATTTACTTTTTTTTATGTTTAATATATAATGAGCTATAGGTTGGAACCATGAATAAAGGCGGATACACTCTGTATCTTTTATGGTGCAAAAATCCAAATTAAAAAAGGCTGACTCCTTGAAACATCAAATGTCAATTTTACTATGACATCTCTCAACTGTAGCCTTTAAATTTTAGAAATGTAAATTGGAAGCCCAATTAGTCCAGGCAGAATTAATATTTTCATTTTAATCCCAAATTAAAATTGTGTTCCCTTTAAATGTTACTAACTGAAATAATTATATTTTGTAGTAAAAGGATGG
>CABFWB010001607.1:29313-54031 GCA_902151455.1 Timema bartmani
GGACATCCTTGATTAAAAAAAATCAAGAACATATTTTGTGTGGATTTCTGTGAATTATTGTTAAAAGGAATCACTTCATATTTTAAATATTTAGATTGAACATCTATGAATTCACCTGCATCAGTGGCCTCATGGTCTAAGGTGTCAGTCTCTCTCATGTTAGATTAGACGCCGATAGCAGGAAGATCATGGTTTGAATCTTGGTCAGGTGTACTGAGGGTGGTTTTCCCTACATGGTTTTCTGCTCTCCCACCATGCAAATGTGGGTACACTTCCTCTAAATTCAACCTTTGTCATCCCTAACTCATTAGTGTAATTAGTACATAGGCGTTTAACCAGAAAATATAGTAAGATGTGGTGCTAACAAAGAAAAAAAAAATTGTTTCAAATTGGTGTGAATGAAGAATAAATTAACAAAGCTGTGTTTGTGATTGTGTGTTTTGTTGAGATGACAAGATCAGTTCAAAAGTTACAGAAGACTTAATGAAATAATATATTTTGTTTAAGCAGCGAAATACGTTAAAACTGAAAAATTAACACATAAAACTTTAATTTCTTTAAGAGAATACACTTTGCCAAGTGAGTGTTGCATGATTATTTATTTATTTATGGAATGGTGTATTATTCTTGTCTTGTCTGGCCAGAGCAGACTATACCTTTCAAAATCACATCTCTTAGTGTATGTTCTTTTTACACATGAAGATAGAAACATATTTTATGTTTAAAACCAATCATCTCACTAATAGTGTCTTAATCTTATATTTGCACCAAAAAAAAACCCCACTCCATCTTTCTTTTTAATTATCCTTTTATATTATGCTTATCTTTTTTTTTTTACTAAAACTGTGAAATTTTATATGAGAAAATACAATTACAGGTGTACTAGTAACAAAACCATTATATTTGTGACATTTTTTATTAGAAAGAAGAAAAATTACACTTCATAAATCTTTGTGGGTTACCAAATATATATATATGAATTTAAGTGTCATAACTATGTTTGGGGACCACTGTTCTATGGAAATTATCGGCTTTCTCCCAACCCTAATTTTAATGTTTTGTTGATTATTTAAGACAGTTGGGTGTTCTTAAAAAAGTGAATACAATAGATTCTTTTAGCAAAAAAAAAAATCTTTGGGATGGGTACCAAAATTTAAGTTTGAGTCAAGTTTTAGTAGTTGTTTGAACTAGACGCCAAAATTAAGATTATAAAAAAATTTTAGCTCTTAAAATGTTACAGCTTGCATTGAAATTCTTTAATTTTAATTAATTTAATTCAATTTTAAGATAGTATTTCATCGAAGACAGCCCTTCAATATTTACGTTAGTTTGATTAAAAATACATAACTTGTACAGCTATATTATTTATCCAATTTAAATTCTGGATTTGTATAAGCACAATTTTTTTCACAAAAAAAACTATCATTCTTTAAAATGTATTTTTGGGTTTATGGTTTGTGCTTTGGATTTATGACAGGTTTATTTATTATAATTATTCAGCACCGCGTCTTACTACCCGTTCGGTTTATACGCTTTACTACAGAAATTCAACTTAAATTACTTTTAGTATGAATGTTGTCGAATATCACTTGAATTCAACTAAAACTCAATGTTTTAATTCAAACTCTACTAAAAATTCCGCACAAAAAATCTCACCCTACTTCATGGATACTCTGTTAATAATGGAGCAATACGACAGTGAATCTGTAGAGTTGTCAAGTTACTTGCACCCGGGACTACTTGTGTCCACTTTGTTTTAAGGGTGTCCAAGTAAGTTCAGAATAATTTTCAGCATTTTTTTTTCTCAGAAAATCATTTGTTCTCTCTTGATTAACAAACTTTGGTTCTAGAGTAAATATTGTTGGGGACTTTTTTAACAATTTTATTGTTTAAAAAATAAGTTTTAACATCCTTATTGGAGTTTTAATTATTTATTAGTAAAATATTAATAAACTTCAGCAGAATAAAGATATACATCTGATAAAATAATCACATCAAAGCTGATATTTATAGCAACAAAATGTTAAGGATGCTCCCAACAGTATATATTTCAGAGCAAAACTTTGTTAATCAAGAGATATCAAATGGTTTCCCAACAAGAAAAATAAAATGCTAAAAATAATTCAAGACTCCTTATACACTCTTAACACAAATCTGCAGGAAAGAACCACACCATGCTCTAGTGCCCTCAAAACTCTGAGGAATTGAACACTTTTGTGCATTGTTAGGTGTAATTTTTGTGTTGGTGTAGGTGCCTTAGAAGAAGAGTTGGAGAGTCAAGGACAGGGCCGAGATAAGGACCACCATCTGAACGGCAAGCAGCGCCACCAGCTGAAGCACCGAGAGCTCTTTCTGTCTCGACAGATGGAGACACTTCCCGCCACACACATCCGGGGCAAGTGCTCCGTCACCCTGCTCAACGAGACCGAGTCCCTCCTTAGCTATCTCAACAAGGATGTGAGTAGACATGGGTTTCGCAGGGAGACATCATTGCATTGACTGGCTCGAAGGAGGGTTGTTTTATTTTCTTAAAAAGCAATTGATTTTATTTTGTAAATATATAGAAGCAAAATGATAAACCATTTTTCAAGGAAAACTGAAAAAAAAGGTTAAGTCAGAGTAAATTGGAAAAATATGTCTGGAAAACCTGAAAAAGTCGATGAATCTTATAATAAAAGTTCTGTAGCTACCCTGCACTATTAAAATATCATAATTAAAAATTAAATAAAATTAAATTAAAAGTGCTTTAAAGTCATTGGAGTATATGCTTCATATTTGTCATTGTTTTGTTCCAGGATACATTTTTTTACTGCCTGGTGTTTGACCCAACTCACAAGACTCTCCTAGCGGATAAAGGAGAAATTAGGGTCGGGAGCAGGTACCAAGCTGATGCCACAGCTCTTTTAAAAGAGGGTATGCTACACTCATTGATTGTATAACTAATCAAAACCAACTGTTCTTTACAGTGTGATACAAGATGTTGTTAGTTTGAATAAACCGAGGTGTTGAATATATATAATTAGTTACCATGAAAACCTCCGGGAAGATATGGGTCTAAAACTAAATAAGTCAGAGGTCACACCCCATGTTTCCCTTCTGGGGTGAATTGGGGTGTAAGAACTTAATATAAGCAGTGGACAAGCAATCCCTCCAATAAACAAACTTCATATCCAATGGCAGGATAGAGAAGATCTTTGTTTTAAATGTCTGAAATTTCAAAGATTTGATCTACATATCACGGAGGAGTACAACATAGCAGATCCGGGAAAACTGGAATTAGTTGGGAATTTGAAGGGGTTGGGTGAAAAACAGGAAAAAGTCAGGAATTTGGTGAATTAAAAAAAATTATCTGGGAACATGTTGTTTTACCCTAAATATGAAATATAATAATCATTAAATCAGTAAATTACAATGTGATTCAAATGTTCTTTTTTGTTTGTAGCTGTGTAATATATTTTATAATTCCTAGTAGACTTTGTTAATACAGATTAAAAAAAAAGTTTATCTAAACTTTAATCATAATAAAATAATAAAAAACTGTAGGGCGGGGAGAAGGGACATACTTTTGGGTCAGCAATTTTAGGAAATCAAAGAGAGAAAGCTGTGGATTTCATTGGTCAAGTTGAGTAGACACCATGCTTAGTAAAAGTTCACATGCTAGTGTTTGCAGCCCTGCTCATGTATAGGGGTAGTTTTGATCACTAAATTGGTAGCTCCAAACCAGGTAGTTGATTTGAAAGCCAATCAGGCAAAATGTTTAGAAATAAGAATAGTATTAAGAGTCCATCCCAAAGACAATTAACAGAGAAATAACATACACAGTTACACTTGAACCAGAAAACATTTCAAAATGTGGTTTCCTGCATTTTCATTTGACAACAGTGAAATTCGGATCAGTTAAAAAAAATTTCTCATTTTATATATATATATATATATATATATTTTTTTTTTAAATTTTTGCATTAGTTAGGATATGGAAAAACTATTTCACTAGTCTCAATTTCCCAGTTTTCTAGTGAAGATTCCTAAGTTACGGTACTGCACTATGATGAGACACCCAGTTAGGTACTACCCATGGAGAAGATGGACTTTTAAGACATTTTTCTGTCAGAACTACACAATATTTTTTTTCCCCTCTAGATGAATCGGACAACCGAAACCTAGAGGAGTTGGAGACGTTGGTGTGGACCCCATCGCACAATCTCACCGACAGACAAATTGACCAGTTTCTAGTTATTTCAAGGTCCGTGGGGACATTTGCACGGGCCCTTGACTGCTCTAGTTCGGTAAAACAACCCAGTCTCCACATGAGTGCAGCGGCCGCCTCGCGAGACATTACTTTGGTGAGTTTTCTGACATAATATAATTGAGATTACAGTTATTAATTAATAAAACATTAAATATTTATAATATTCAATACAAGACTGGCGATCATAGTTTGGATCCGTAAGGCTCCTTGTTGCTTGCAACTAGTTGACGAATATGTTAAGAAGCATTGGTTTAAATGAAGTCCATTACATGAGGAAACTTCAATTGCATGGTCAGCAATTAGTTGTAGACAGTGAAACTGCACGGTCAACTTTTAGTTGTCCGCACTCAAGCTGGGGCTTTGTTTTAAATGTAACCTATTACACTATGCAACTATTTATGTGCGCAACTGCAACTTCTGTTTGGATACTCCTTCTCATTTGAGTGTCAAGTCTTCTTTTATATTTGTCAGGAATTCAACAAATGATGATTTAGACATACAAAAGTAATTAAAATGTGTTGTTGTACACAAAACCTCAACTGACATATAGTACAGACCCTTATCCAGTCTTGATTATAACATTGTATGCAAGCATGAATTTAGAAATTGTAAAGTGGGGGGGGGGGCACAGACCTATTGAATGGAGAAACACTTGCGTGCACTGGTAGGCATATTTTTCCTTAATGCGCGTCCTTGCCAATTATTTTGCCCATGGGTCTCACAATCTCATGGCCACAGCCCTCACCCTCCACTTCTATTAGTCTAAAAATATAAAATATTCTACTTAAGGGGGGGCATGTGCCCCCTGTGCTCCCCCCTTAAATTCGCGCTTGATCGTATATACATACATCTTTCTTGGCTTACGTCTTCTCTTTTTTATAAGCACGGCTAGAAGAAATAGTTCCTCACTCCTCAATGCCATTTTCTCAATATGACGCTCACTAATGTTGGCAGCAACTAGTTGCACGTAACAATTTGTGAAGCTGCAATAACTGGTCAACTGGGTGTCAACTAGTTGCACGCAACAAGTTGCCCCATATAATAGGGCCCTAAGATATAACTATATTCATCTGAAACGATGTTTCTCAAATTGTGATTAGCATACCCCAAGTTTTATAAACCATAAATTATGTTTTGATAGTATTATGTTTTATAAACAATTAAACACAAGTTTTGACTTGATGTCATGGACTTTAATTAACCTTTATATCCCTCATTTATGGCTTTGTTTAACTTGGAACCACTAAAGTTCTTTTAAAATTTGGAATGACAGGCTGGACTTTACAAGATAGAAGGAATTTTTATGAAGAGCTGAAAGGTGTACATTGTTTGAATTATGACCTCGAAAGTTTGGAAAGTTCTGATCTAGAGGGAGTAAGAAGGCTAAACAGGGATAACATTCTAGAGTACCTCAAGCTATTCTCCCGAATGCGTGTTTTGTGCTTTTTGTGCGGTGAATACTAATACTTCTATAGTACAGTCCAATATTCACACTAAGGGTTTATCTGACAGCTAGAAAAGTTACTATATCTACTTAAAGCGTATAACCCGAACGGGTAGTAAAACGCGGTGCTAAATAATAAAAAATAAAAACTATATCTACTTTCACATATTTATATGTCAGGTCATGTTATCTGAAGCTGTCACTTGTGATATACACTATCAATACAATACTGATTATATGGTAAAATGTTAACAATTTTAGTTTGTATTTTATAAAAATTCCTTCCTATGATGATAGGACTGTGTATGGCATCTTACAATGAAAATAGCTGAAAATAAATATGTGTTTTGTAGCTGGTAATCTATAGAGACCCTGATTTGTGGTAAATAAAATTATCGGATTTTTCTAAATTAAAAGTTGTATTTTTGTATTAAAATATGGTTGGTTAAAAAAAATCAACTCAAACCTAAGTGATGTAATGGAGAGAGGGAGAGTGAATAGTAAAATTACAGATAAATCTCTCATTCTTAAATTAAAAATATTTGCCTTTGGTCAAAATATGAATGTTGTAATAGTGCACTTGGTACTAATTTTTTCTGGAAATTTCATACTAAAACAATTACATCTTCTACTTACTAAAAATATGTATAGATTTTATACTGTTAATTCTTATTAAAATTTATATGATTGACCATTATTCGCATATAAAAGGCAAAGTAGTATATTTTACAAAAATATTTAGCTTAATTTTATTTCACTTTTGAAAAATACATTTAAAAATGATTCAACAAACTTTTTTTTTTATATTTAATCCAATGTGCTAGTAAAAGTTTGTAAAACACATTTCACTATATTTTGGTGTCTCCAGTTATATAGTTTTGACAAAACCAATTATTTTAACTGAATTTTAAAATTAAAGTAAAATTCAGGATTTCTTTTGCATTATTACATATAAAAGAGGATGAATGCAACATGGCATTTACAATTAAAATAAAATACAATTCACACTTTACATTGCTGCAACTGGACAAAGAGGTTGTAGCATCCGTTTGAAGAAGTTTATTGGTTTCCTATTTTAAGAATTTGATTGTGTGCATTGCACACTCCTCTCTCATGGGTTCCACTAGAATGCAATTATGAAACCAAGGTCAAAGGATTGGGTAGTAGTAATCAATTTCCTTTAAATGGCATACATGAACTATTTGTCCAGGGGCAGTGATGTCAAGTGTGACTTGTGTGCTTCTTGACCTTGTAAAAGTCATATTGTTTCATTTTACATCCATTACTGTTTCCAGCCTATGGTCTGGGTCAGGTCCCCTTTAATATAGTTCTATATTTCTCTCACTGTACTTTCTCTCATAAATAAAGTACCTCAAAAAGCGAAAAGAGGTTTTCTTTAATTAGATAAATTTATCTGTGGTAACATTTCTACAGCTAAGGTAAATATTCATGTATGGAAAAATCTACAGTAAAGAGGGATAAGAAAAAATTAATATAAATGTAACAGAAATAAAGAACCATGGAAACTATAAGATTTAATTTTTGTTAATAGAAAATGTATTTCTCTATAGTTTTTATAAAGTTTCCACTTGTTCTTATAGAGTGAAGTGGGTAAACATTAAAACCCTCATTAAAGAGGTTGACAACACTGATTCAGGAGATGTAAATAGCAAAGGGATGAATGGATCAAATTATAATCTCAGGCTTTAGTCTAATTAATTACAAGGCTAAGGATAAATTACAAAATGATCAGGCCATGTCATCATTTACCATAAATTTCAATAAAAGTTTGAAGAGATTATTACAAGTACCACGGAGTAAAATAATTTGATACTAAACTAACCTGAAAATAATATTTAGAAATGTGTTTGACTTGTGGGTGGAGAACCATCTTTAGAACAACCAGTTGGGAACCAAGCCCGAATTATTGGGTCAGCAAAGTATACTACACACTTACATAAACCTGGTTGTAACCAATGAATTGTGTTCGGTGTCTTGGTGTAGAGTAGAGCACACTGCGAGTGAATGTATTCCTCAGTTCCATGCAATGGACACGCTCCACAAGCACGATTACAACATGGCAGAGGCTATCAGCTCGCTGGTGCCCTCGACTGGACCCGTCCTGTGCCGAGACGAGATGGAGGAGTGGTCGGCCTCCGAGGCCAATCTCTTTGAGGAGGCCCTCGACAAGTATGGAAAAGACTTCAACGACATCCGGCAAGACTTTGTGAGTACCCATCGATCACAGAAATCACACAAATTGTGTTACTTTTTTTTGTTCACTAAATCTTACTACTTGTTTGGGGTACTCTCATATTTACTCATGCAGCTAAGGAATGAATAAGATTTAATTGATAGGAAATGTACCCAAATTATGGGCATCAATCCTAACCAAGATTCAAACCCCGATCTCCCCGTCATTGGCAATCCATTATACTTTGATAGTGGCTTAACCAGTCATGCTTAAATTTCCCCCAAGAGTCGCATAAATTCATGGAGAGTCACAGGTCGGGGACCATACATGCAATTTATTGGATGTAATGCCCAAACTTAATAAAATTAAAATAATTTGCTTTTTTGCAAATACATATAAGCTTTTCATTGTACAGGTAACATTAAATGCATATTTAATCTGAAAGAAAACATAAGAAATTAAAATTAGTGCTCACTATATCACTTCTGAAGGCCTGATTTATTATTTCTGCAATTTGAAGTATTTAAATTTGTTCTGGTGGTCCTCACAGAACAAACTAAGGGGCCGTAAGCAGCCCAGGGGCCTCAGGTTAGGCATGCTTACCCTACCTAAACCATGCAACCATCAAAGTGGGCTGTGACACAATTAAATTCTAAAGCTTATAACCCTAACGAATAGTCAAACACGCTGCTAAAATAAATATCTAGAAATGTTTGTATGTCGATTCCTCATATTTATAAATTATATTATTTTCCATATATTTAACTTCACATTAAACTATATTAGTAAATGATATACTATAAAGTAATGTGTCTGGGAAAACCCTAAAAATATGCCAATTAAAAAAACCCACTTAAATGACCATCTTTTATTTGCATAAAAATATTGGAACACAAAGCATAATTGAGGTCATTAACAGTTTGCCAGCATTTAAAAAACCTACTAGTAGGCACAATCGGACATCATCACCTAAATCCTCATTTTTCTGTTTCAATTTTTTATGCCAGAACTTATATTTAATTGGATTTTAGAGCTAAGAATCAAGTATCAAAAATTGTGATATTAAGATTGATTTGTGATTTTTTAAATATCTTTAAGAATTGAGTTTGACATCCCTAGTTAATTCCTCTTTATAAATAGGGTTGAGGGGATAATAACTCAATCCCAGGCTATGAAGATGATGAAGAGGAGGAGGATGATGATAACTAGTTGACTTAGTTAATGTAAAGTCTGTCGGTTATTCATCAAGTACTATCCTAACACATTATTATTACTACCATTATTAGGTGTTTTGTCTTACGACAGGTCCATTCTTTTTGTCAGTGAACTAAGACCGCCAACGCTCCCTGTCCTCTGCCTCCTCCTTCAGCTCCCAGAATGTTCTTCTTTCCTTCAAGTCATCTAGTATTTGTATCCTCCTTCTTCCTAAGCTCCTCTTTCCCTCAACTTTTCCTTCTATGACGTCGTGTAGAAGACAGTTGTTCCTAAGGATGTGTCCGATCCAATTTCCTTTGCGCAGAAGAATCACATCAAAAATGGGTCTCTTCTCACTCACTCTTCTTAGGACTTCTTCATTTATCACCCTGTCTGTTCACCTATCTTCTCAAGTACCCCGTTTCACAGCTCTCCAAGTATTTATATTCCATCTTCCTAAGAGTCCAAGTTTCTTCTCCATACATTATGATGCTCCAAATGTAGCATTTCATCAATTTATTCCTTAGCTCCAAACTCACCTTGCTGGTCAGCAGTAACCTCTTCTCGTTGAAAGCTTCCTTGGCTATGGCGATCCTCGACCTAATATCTTTAAGTGCAGTAGGCATCCTTTGTCAGCAGACTTCCAAGGTACTTGAACTGCTCTATGTTATTTTATTGTGTTGATAACGCATCCTCCTATCCTGAAATTGCCACATCCTCTTAGGGCTTCCCTGACCAGCCACTCGCCATACAAGTTGATCAGACTAGGTGACAAATAGCATCCCTGTCTCACTCCTTTTCCTATCTCTACACTATTGGTTTCTCCGTCATTCAGCCTCGCCTTTACTTGCTGTGCTAGGTACAGGTTTGCAATCAGCCTTCTGTCCCTCCAGTTGATGCCACTCATCTTGAGTATTTCCATCAATTTCTTCTATTTCACTCTATTGAGTGCCTTTTGCCATTCAATGAAACTGATGTATATGTCTTCCTTGACTTCCAGCACTCTTTCTGAAATTATTCTCAGCATACCGATGGCATCTCTGGTTCCTTTTCCTTTGAGATAAAATTGATCTGTTCTAAATTTTGTTTTACCTAATATATTTGTTAAATATTTTTATTACATTTAAACCCATACAAACCCAAGATTTACAATTTAAAATTGAATCTGAATCTTTGCTTTATATCTCAAATTGATTCTAAATTGAATAACATTCTATGGAAAACATAAGATTAAATCCAAAATAGAGTATTAGGTTTACATGTGTAGATTTTTTAATAGAGTTGAATAAAAAAAATATCCACACCCAATCAATGAGTAGATTATTAATATTACCATATTTGAAGTGTGTATGGTCAAGTAAAATAATGTTAGTTAAAAAGTTTGACTTTTAGTTTTAAATTTTAAATTAGTTTCATCAAATCTGATTTGTCAATCTACTTGAATATAAGTTTTATAAATCTTATTCAAATCTTTAAAATATTAAGATTCTAGAATTTTGTTACAAATACGGATTCTGATTCAAAATTTTAAAACTTTGCACAGGCTTGGACACGTAGTTATTTTTATCTTTTTCTAATTCATCAATCATATTATTTGGTTCCTTTTTATGTGTTTTTAATCTTCTTTCCTATACCTTCTTTCATGTAGCTAATTCTATGTTCAGCAATGAGGAGGTCCAATACAGAAATAATAAGTCCAAATTTAATGAAGAAAGCCCACTTAGGGAAGAATCCAATGCACCTTATTCCTTCTTTCTTCTATAGTAAAAGTAGTCACACATTTAAAAGTAAATAAAAGATAAGTATTTTATTATTACGTGTTTAAGCAGTTATTTTTTCATCCCAAAATGTTTCTACTTGAAAGTCCTCAATTGGGTAGTTATTTGTTATGATACGAAAAATTATATAAATTCGTTACATGAATATGCTCCAGTTGGGCAGACATTTGTTGAGTATCAAAATGTCCTCCCTAAAACGCTCTGCATTTGGCACCTATTGATGTATCTTGACCAGTAGCAGGGAACAAACTAATAAACCTTGTTTCCCTGCAATTGGTTGGATAATTAAAACAATTATGAAAACCACAGAAAAATTAGCTCACTTCATTGACCAACATTTTATAATATTATGAAAATTATAGAGAAAGTTCTGAAAGTCAATGATTGTTTTGGGCACACACTTTCATGTCCGTTGCCGTTCAAGCAGGTGTTGTTATTTATTGGTTATTAAAAATGCAACATTTTATAAATATTCATAGATATTCATTACATTTGTACATATAACGAGAAATACTACTCCACACTAATCTCTACAGTATGACAACATTTTTAAACGAAAGGGAGGGGGAGGAATTCCACCCACTAGATATCTCTTTTTGAAACCAGCCTTTCTTGTCAGACAGGATATCAGCCAGTAACCTTCCATTATGCTGAGCAAGGGAAGATACACTTGTTGCTCACAGAGCATTGGCAACTAAGATGGAGAGCTATAAGTTACTAAATGTGTCTCGGAGAATTGTTACCAACAGACACTCGTTGTAACTAAGTTAGTATGGACATTGAAATAAAATAATAATATCAAAATATATGTTTTGGGAGTATAAATGTTGGAATAACAGTAATATTACATGTTGCATTATCAAACAAAAAAAGAAGGAAGAGGAAAGATACTTTTCAAAACTTTAAACTACATAAATACGGCCCATCCACGTACGAGTCTGGTTTGGCTCGGTTCGGTTCCAGTTACCTAAGTTTGCACTTGGGTGGAGTGTCACTAGCCAGGCCTGGCATCAGACGAGCTGAGTCCGGCTCGGCTCGCTACTAGCTCGTTATTGGCTCATATGCGTGTGGAGGATACAAGCAAGGCTCTTGTATCCACACTGCAGACAGTGTGAGGAACCATGTAGACTTCCATATCCAAATCGTTGCTGAGCCCTGAGTTTTTGACAAAGTTTTTAGTGGAGTACCGTCAATTGCCTGCTCTGTGGAAAATTCATAGCACAGATTATTCTAATAGAGGAAAGCAGGACGAGGCTTGGGATTCACTCGTGCCGTTCACGCGAAAAAAATGCACTGATGCTGATGTGGAGTTTGTTAAAAAAAAAAAAGTTAGACAATATCTGGGACGATGTGTACTAGCCAATAGTGTGGTAAAGTTGGTAGTCCACTCGTGCTTGTGGTAGAACGTGTGTGGTGAAATATGACAGGAGTTCAGCTCATGAGTAAAGGTTGCTGAGCCGGTCTTGCGAGTCAAACTCGTACGTGGATGGGCCGCTTTAGAATTCGTAGTGTTTTGTAAAGTCGCTTTCCTCTTATCTCTTTTTTGTTTGATTAAGATGATACGCGCTTGGCTAGTATATGTAACTAGGAGGAAATTATTGAAGATGTTATCTATGGGAAGCCATGCAGAAATTCCTTCTGGACTTATGGGTTTTCTTGGAGGATTGTGGCAAAATCCCACTTTAATATGTTCCCAGGAAGAGAAGGGGGTTGAAGGTTTGACTTCTGAAGAAAAGTGACATTGTTGTAAATATATTAGATCACGAAAGATAAGGCATTCATAGAAGTCTATATTTATTATAGAATATACAGGTAAAGTGGAAGAAGGTCTTTGGTGAAATGAGTTAACAGTGTTTGAAAGGCACATAGGAGCAGGTCTGTGCGAGGATTGTTTTGGGAGGGGGATGTCAGAATCACCGAGTGGAGGAGGAAATAGAGAGTTTTCTGTCGAAGTGTAGTTGTTCTTAGATATGAGGTTGATCGGTTTCCTGGTTTGTTTGTCTTTAGGATGAGAATTCGGCTTTTGTCTGACTGAAGGCTGAACTGAAGCAAAGGAAGGGGAGGGGGTTGCGGCTAGCCTAGGGATCTCCGAGGGAGTAGGTCATATCGGCACTACCTTAGAGATAGAAATAGAGGAGGAAGGATCTGATTGTCTCTTTGGTCTAGAACAATTTCCCCAACACATTTGGTTATGTATATTGTCAGACTCTTTATACATTGATACTCCTAATAACACAGAGTTTACATAGGGTCAATAGTATTAATAAAATTAATTATAGATTCATTTGATAACTTCTCTTTTCCTAATTTGTAATAAATAAAATGATAAGACTATTAGGAAAATGGTAGAGCACAAATAAAAGTAACAACACTGACACATATTTACACACACTTCAATATTTCAATACTCTTATAGCATCTTCCTCAGGAAGTAGTAGTAATTAGACTAAACAGGATGGTGTCTTCAGTGATGCCAACTTGATTGGTATGGATAAAAACTTCTCTTCTGGAGTTGAAATTCTCTGAATGATTCTCTATTACTCTATGGATGGTAGGTGGGGCTGATGTAGCCTCTGGGTTGAAATTAGCGAATATTCTGGTTGGGTGGTTCTCTAGACTTTGTGATCCATTGATGTGCCAGTTCCCATCTTCTTAATTGAGACATATTACATTGTGTCTTGTGGAATGATTCTAACACTAGTTTTTCTGGATTCTTGATTTTGGTGTCATGGCGGTGTCCGTTCATTCGTTTGTGGAGAGTTTCAGTGGTGAGGCCAACATATTGTGCGTACATTGTCGGCATTCTAATTGGTAAATTAGGATACTGGACTCACATGTGTGACTGCCTTTGATGGTATAGGTGGAGTTGGTGATGTTGCTGGATGATGTATTTGGCAGGTTTTACAAGCTGTTTTGTTACAAGGTCGAGAGCCTTGTTGTGGTTGAATGAAGGTTGTGTCATTTTTACTTTCGAGTTTAGGGTGTACCACTAGACTAGGAATGGAGGTTTTTGAGAATATTGTTGGTACTGCTGGATGCTTCCAATATGTGAAAACCCGACGCTAATATTTTATTTATTTTTTGTAGGCCTGGGTAGTACTTAGTCACTAGAGGTATAGTATCTGGTTTTTAAGGTTTGGGTGATTGTGGAGTTTCAACTAGTCGAAGTAGGTTATTAATGAGAGGTTTAGGGTATCCTCTCTCTGTAAAGGCTTCTTGAAGGTTTTCAAGGTGGTTTTGAAGACTTTCTGGATTGGAGGAGATGCGGTGAGCCCGTATGGCAAGACTGAATGGGATAGATATTTTAGTGTTGAATGGGTGGCAGCTATCAAAATGCAGATATGGTTGTTGATTAGTGGGTTTAAGATTTACTGAGGTTTCGAAGTGGCCATCCGACAGCCTAATTTCCACATCAAGAAATGTTGCTTGGTCGTGGGATTGATTTGAGGTGAACTTCAAAGCCGAAAAGGAGTTTAGGTTGTTTGAAAATAAGGTTTAATTGTCTTGGCTAGCTGTCCATATCATGAATATGTCATCGATGAAGCGAAGCCAGAAAAGTGGTTTGTTGATTTGGTGGTCAAGAAATGTTTTTTTCCAGTTTGCCCATGAAGAGATTGGCATACGGAGGTGCCACCCTTGTACCCATCGCTGTGCCTTTGGTTTGAATTAAGTTCTGAGCCATGAATTGAAAGTTGTTTGTTTCTAGTATAAATTTAGTGAAATCCAGAATAAATTATGTTAAATGATGATAAATCTCCTAATTTGAAACACAAGACAAATTCTTGGGCTTAGCCCTCTTTGAATGAAAACATGGTGCGCGACATATCTGAGGGATGATGAGACTCTTCTTTGGTTCAGTCAATAAGGATGGTACTGGTACGTCTAAGGAAGCCTCCTGTCTAGTAGAGATATGTTGAGACTCTTTGGGTTATTAACAAAAGCAACAATGCTGAAATATTACTCTGTTTGTGTTTAAATATTGTGTGTGTGACAACTTCTTCTCTGGAAGACAAGAGAGGAAGATGATGTCACCTTTGTTCATTGAGTTGTTCCCACATTTTTCTTCTTTCCTTAGGTGAGCTTTCTTGTTTTAATTTGCACTTATTAGTTCTTTGTTCTTTATTTATTGTTATCAGTTTCCATAGTTATAAAATAATCATATTTTATATAATTATTAAATGATGCATTTCACTTATTCTAAAGTAAGTTTGACAAATACCCTATCAATATTTAATTATTTATCACTAACAAATGTATACTTCATTCCTAAATGTTTCATGTTTACAGCTACCTTGGAAAACACTTAAAAACATAATAGAGTATTATTACATGTGGAAAACAACGGACCGCTATGTACAACAGAAGCGAGTAAAGGCTGTTGAAGCGGAGTCGAAACTAAAACAAGTGTACATTCCTAACTAGTACGTACAATCATTGTCACAAATACAGTTAGTTTGGAACTTTTTCATGAATTGATTTGTAAGAAAATACACCAAGTTTTGCTTGAAAAGAGGATAGAAAACCACTATGGGAAATTAAACTACCACAAGTGCACTTATTTGAAATTGTAACCCCATTTATCATTAGATGATTGATATATAAAACATAGTTGAATAGAACACTTTTTCCTTTGTAAAATTTTCTGTCATTACATTTTTTATGTACATGCATTGATTACTAAAATTATTTTAAATTATTGTTATTTCTATGGCATATTTCCAATTTATCCAAGCTTTTTTTATTCCTTTAGTAATAAGGCCAATTCATCTGTAATTAACAATAACAAAGGAGTTGTGAATGGCAGCAGTAATGGCGAGGCGCTCATAGGAGGGAAGGCCTGTGAGTCTTGTAATGGTAAGTACTAGATATGTCACAATTCTTGTTTTTATTGAGTCTCATTTAATTTAGATTTTTCAATTCCTCAACATTTACAATTTCAATTCTTTTCTATGCATCCAATCTCACATTAGAAATTTACTTTATTTATATATCATGTCATTATATGTCTAAAAAAAAAATTTAAAAAGTGTAGATAGTAAAAAAAATTCTTAAAACTAGGAGTGTGCAAAAATTCGACTTTGCTTCAAAACAAATATCAACTTCACTTTGAAAAAAAAATCCATCTTCACCGAGAAAAATATTGACAGCTAAATCGATGCAGGAAGTCTTGAGATCTACAGCCTGTCAATTTTAATACATTGTAATTTGTAATTAATTATTAACCTTTTGAGCACCAAGAGAAATGACAAAAAAATGTGTTAAAAGTGCCAAGCTATTTTGCTGAAAAATACAGGTTTTTGTTTAAATTTTAATAACTTATTAGTCTTTGAACTTCTTGCAATCAAATTTTTACATAAACTAGCTAACATGCTTGCCAATCCGATTATATAATTATACATATACTTTTTTAATTTCTAAATATAGTAAAAAAATCACTAGCCAAGATATTTTTAAAAAAATGACTGTTTTATTTAGCGTTAATTTTTAAGNCTGATACTTCTGTATTAATATGAAGAGGTTGGGGTGGATTATCCTGATTTTCAAGATTTATTTCATCCCTATAGGATTACACTCACCTTATCAATGTCAACTGCCACTCCTACTTGTTCCAATCTTTCACTTTCACTAGAATATAATTCCTGTTTAGTTTCATTATTTACGAATTCAGAAACACTGCTTTCATAATCACTAACAAATTGATCACTCTCGCTTGAGCTGTCAATAAATATTGCAAGTATTTCTGTGTCTTGAATCACAGCTTTCCTCTTAGTAACCATGTTTACAAACAAGGCCAGAGATAAAACGCATAAAGTAAAAAGTTATAAAATAATGTTCATGTTCGATATATCGCAAAGACAAATAAAAGTAGCTTGAACATACGAGAATGCAGTGGAAATAAAATCTACCCTATCTTTTGACTTAATACTAAACTAAAAGCTCGAAAACATGGGATCGCTGTGAGCGACGCTGGCAATTTTAGCAAATATTTCGCGCACCGCTATCAGTGACATTGGCACTCAAAGGGTTAATCATACACATTAAAAATTGTTTTCATATAAATTTAATGTGTACAATTATAAAATTCAAAACTTTATCTCTGAATCTCAGAAACCATTCTAAGTGTGGGCGGTCACATAATATAATTATTTTTGTTTGCTATTCAAATTAGTTCTTTAGTTGCTACAAAAGTTGCTACAAAAAATAGATATAACTAAATTATAATTTTCTTATAATGTATTATATTTGGAAGAAGCTAGAGGAAAGGTGGATAGAAACATGGAATGAACAAAAAATTGCTTTTACAATGAAATAAGAATACAGTTCACACTTAACATTGCTGCAACTGGGCAAAGAGGTAATGGCTGCCTCTTAAAAACAAATCACTTGTCACCGCTCATTTCCCGACTTAGGTTTCATTCTATCAGAACTCATCAGGAGGAAGTGTTAAACACATGATACTTCCTAAAAGATGAAACCAAAAAACACAAAAGGTAGAAAAAGGAAAATGTTAAATAATGATAGGAAAATGTAAAAGGAATAACATAAACGACATAAATTCACATTCATTTTAGTACTAAACTAGTGATCTAGGATATGCTAGCTAGATCTTTCCTATACCTCTTTGTGCTAAATCATTAGTAAAAATTGTAATTGTTCTAAGAATAAGATTCAAAATTTGATATATATATGTAATTTTTTTCCCAATAAATATGAATATTTTTAGGATTTGAGTAGAACTCCAGGGACTTTTTGTCAAGCAATCAATTCTGATCGGTCAACACTCATTTTAAATTCAAAATATGGACTGGAATTTTCAAGTTGTGCTCAATAAGTGTCTACGGCGTGTGTTTCAGCGACGGTTTCGAGCCAGTGGTATGCATGGGGGCCAACACACATGCAGTGCAAGTTGTGTCATAACTGTTGGCTCTACTGGAAGAAGTATGGAGGACTCAAGGTTCCATCCAGGATAGGTGAGCTCAGATTTTCAAGGGAATAGTTAAGTAAGACAATGTTTTTCAATCTCTCACCATTCATGTACACCTTTCGAGGCTGTGACATAACCAAAATTATCTTCCACCTTTTTATAAAAAAAATTAAACACAATGCCTTCTATCTCATAAAAATCAAACGCTCATTCCAAATTGTAATAAACCATTAGAGGTGGATATTTGGTGGTAAGCTAAACAAAGACATTACAAAGGAAAAGTCCATGGCATCATGTCAAAATCTGCAATGATTTATTCATCACACCTTGGATTATACAAAAAAAAGTTATGATATATAAAACTTTTTGGTATGTTGCATAACCCCTGTAATGTTCCTACCTTCATCTCATCTGTTTCCAGTCTGTGTCCAGGTCAGTTTTGTAAAATATGTACATCTCCCCCAAAGTTCAAAACAAACTGAAGTATAGGATTCCAGTCTTATGCTTTGGCACTTAGGTGTTATTTTCATGTTGTTATCTTAGGCTAACAAGGGGAATATACGGTCAACGGATTTTTGTAATTTTTAATACTTATAGTACAGAAAGGTCTAGACCCAAATAACAAATACCCAAACCCATAGGGCCAGATATCCAGAAGTTTTCGAAAAAATAAATTTTGAAAAATGTAGAAACATTACGAGCGAGGGATATACGCTAAAGTTAAGACAATCGACAACAAGTCTCGTGGCTCCCCGGATAGCGCACGAGCCTAGTATCCTGAAGATCGCTGGTTCGAGTCCTACTGATGTTTTTTTTTCTCCAACTCTTTTAACGCCTATACCCACATAACTTACAAACATGAAAAATTCGTCAAATTGATATGCTAGTTAATAGATATTTCAAGGACGTGTCGTGAAACGGACGGCTGTACAAACTAGCATTCGCTCGGGAGCTCTTCGATCAGTAAGACGTATTTATAAACATTAGTGTATGAAAAAGAATTTCAATGTCGAATATCGAATCGGTTGATGTGCCTGGCCCTTCGACGGTACAAAAATAAGAAGATGTTGCAGAAGATAGTCTGTGTAGTGAATCTACAAAATTATGCATGAAAGATGCCTTTCTGTATTACCAGCAGCTCCTTGAGTGAAATAATCTCATGGCAGCACAATCTTCAGGGCAAATTAATGATGAAGCAATGATGCTGGCAGAAGACATTTATGAATTTACGATACAAACACAATATGAGAAGAAGTTTATAACGGACGATGAATTGATTATGTTTGATGAAATCGATGAGGGAAATGCTTATCAAGAAATTCCACGTGACGATACTTCTGACGACGAAGATTACGAACCGGAAGAGAAAAAAACAAAAAGGTCTAATGAATATATTTCACTGGACTATAAAATAAAAGCTGTTAACATAGCCAAAGCTCACCCAGGCTGGAGCCTCAAAAGTCTGCAGAGCAAAGGGTGCCATCGCTTAAAACGTTACGAGGATTTGGCAAAATGGGAACAGCACATCAAGAAGGGTGGAACACTGTTTGACAAATATGCGGTCGTTGATTCTTGGACATACGATCGCTTCACAGAAGCTCGGGAAAACCACCTGCAAGTCACTACCCGCAACTTGCAGCAGTGGGCTTTAGCTGCTGCAAGTCAATTTAAAGACTTCGACTTCGAAGCCTCCCAGCCGTGGGTTGCGAAATTCAAAAGGACGCATAGAATACGCCAACGAAAAATTACCAAATTCGTAGCAGAGCGAGAAACCACAACGATAGAAGAAACGTTGGCTGCCGCCGAAGACTTCAGAATCCAAGCTCGTCACCTGATACCCAATTTCGACCGCGATTTCGTCATTAATACAGACCAAACAGGTATTAAAAAAACTCATGCTTTATGATCAATATATTTTATTGTTAAATATAACGTTTTGTGAAATTAATATCGTGTTTATGTTTTATGAATATTTTTCAGGCTGCCAATATCAGTCTACCTTTGATAGAACTCTTGCGACCCAAGGATCAAAGGTAGTTCTTGTGAAGAGAAAGAATATGAATAAGGTGACGCATTCATATACGGCGCAATACGCAGTCACTTTATCTGGCAAATTATTGCCCCTTGTGTTCGTATGCCTACAAGAGACAACCGGTTCATTCGGGCCCAGGGTACAAAAAACAGTAGATGAGTATCTTCAAAAATATAAAAACGTCGTGGTCACCTCATCAAAGTCCGGAAAGTTGACAACAAAGCTCTACACGGATTTTTTAGTAGGCGTATTAAAGCCGTACGTCAGAGAGGAAAAGTTTCTCTTACTTATTGATTCTTGGGGAGGACAGACAAATACTGCGATGTACGATGAAATTTTTAAAGACGAAGCTCGTCTGCCTACGTGCACTGTAAAGATTATCCCTCCAAAGTGCACCCCGTTGGTCCAGCCGTGCGATGTATATTTCTTTCGGCAGGTGAAAAATTTTATAAAGCGTTTGCAGAACTGCGCCTACTTACTGGAACGGGAACGCGAAATTAACTCTAGAGAGGATTGCTTGAAAATTCATTCCATCGTACATCACCAGCTGTCTTCCCCAATCTTTGGCAACATGATCCGGTACGCATGGCATGCCAGTATAATCATTGACGATAAGGAAATTTTTATGAACGTGAACGAAGTTTGTTTTCCGATGGAGATTTTGAAAAATAAATGTAGTTGCAAAAATTCATCCTTCATACAGTGTGCGAGGTGCCGTAAAACGTTTTGCTTTCCTTGCTTTTACGACGAATATCATCCGGGCTCCTGTGAAACTTTGGAGCAAGAGTAAAAGGTTACGTGATTGTAAGAAAAACTATAATGTAATAAAAAAGAATGAATACCATACATGTAACGATTATTTTTGTACTGTAAGTTAGTTAGAATTAAGGAAAAATATAAAATAAACAGATTTCTTAAATTACATTTTTGTACAAAAATGTTCATTCATTATAAACATTCTTATGTAAGTGATGTGGGTATAGGCGTTAAAAGAGTTGAAGAAAAAAAAAATCATCAGTAGGACTCGAACCAGCGATCTACGGGATACTAGACTCGTGCGCTATCCGGGGAGCCACGAGACTTGTTGTCGATTGTCTTAACTTTAGCGTGTATCCCTTGCTCGTAATGTTTCTACATTTTTCAAAATTTATTTTTTCAAAAACTTCTGGATATCTTGCCCTATGGGTTTGGGTATTTGTTATTTGGGTCTAGACCTTTCTGTACTATAAGTATTAAAAATTACAAAAATCTGTTGACCGTATATTCCCCTTGTAAGTTTGTAAACTTTTGTGTTTATAAACTGTACTTTGACTACAGATAATACTCATATATATATATATATATCACAGAAGTTAAGTAAGTTCAATGGTAATGTTGTAAATACACCTCATTTTCTTCAACTTCTTTAATGCACATAGTTATTACATATCTTATTACTAAGATTATAAAATTTGTTCTGTAACTATGCCTTAATCATTAGCTTAGAGATGGTCTATTTTTCTACATGACTGGCCATGCATCTAAATTACTGTCATGATAATAGTAGTAGGAACAGCAACTAAAAGTCTCTAAAGATATGTTTAAAAATCACTAGGGGGGTGCAAAGGCCTTATAATATTGATATCAATTTGAATGTTATATTATTCTATTTGATAACTCGAATCAAACCAAAGTAGAAAAAAATCGATAAGGTCTTAGGCCGTTTCAAATTCCACAATGTGCCTAAAATATGTTAGTATATTTTTAGTAACGAATCTTCTGAGGTAAAACCTTTGCACCTTTGGATAATACCTAGCAAATGTGTTAACTTGAGGAGTGAAGATATATGTTGAAATGGTTTATAATCACCACAACAGACCCTACCTTGTGAACATGTTCAACTTATAGGACTAGGCTCCAAAACTAACCTATTGGGTTTTTTAGTGTGTAACTTTAGTTTAATATCATAACTTTGGCAAATTTAAAACTAGAGTATGATTAAATAATTATTTGAAATTCGCGAATAATATTTGCTTTGATTCGAGATTTGATTCGAACTTAAAAAATCTGCTTTGCAGCTATCTAGAAATCACATATAGTTATAGGAAGTTTTGATCATTTCATTTTGTTAGACATTTTGGCCCAAAGTTATATTTCTACAATTAGTGTCACAATCCATCTATTTTCAAACAATATTTCGAAGTTAAGTGGTAAAGAACTATACTATACTATACTATACTATACTATACTATACTATATTATAAGGGTCTTAACTCAGTATTTTAGACAACGCATCCTATTTATATAATATGTCACTTTTTTAATTATACGGAAGAAGCAGCAACCTACTGAGGTGTTGTTGATAGATCATATTATTGACATACCAGCATGATTCGGTGGAAACCTAGGGAAAGTACTGAAAACTCAATTCAACTGATATTTGCTAATCAAGAAATACCTTAACCCCTGTTGGGTGATAGTCCAGCTCCCTGATTTGTTCAAGGGATCAAGAGGGTAGCTGCTGAGTGATATAGATGGCAAATTGGGTGAAGCGAAAGCCCATTGTTTGTGTTCAGTCGGTCCACCTTGGACCCTGTTTAAAAGACAGATGTACCCACAGCATCGGTGATGTGCTAGTATACAACGTGATATCAGAAATTTTCCAGACTGATGCTATAAAACTCGTAAAACTTATATCATGGGGCTTAGTGACTGTCATCACCATCGAAGTAGTCACCTTCCACACATATACACCCATCCCAGCATTTCTCCCATTTTTGAAACGCTTCCTGGAAGTCGTTTTATGCGAGAGTGTCCAGTACTGCTTGTGATTCTGCCTGGATCTTCTCAATGGTGTCAAAGCAGTGGCCCTTCAGCTTGATCTTTTTAGGAAATAGAAAGAAGTCACATGGGGCTAATTAGGGGAGTAGTAGGAGTGGGGAACAAGAGCCATCTTGTTTTTGGCCAAAAACTGCCGGGTGAAAAGGGAAGGATGAGACTGGGCATTGTCATGGTGCAACAGCCAGTTCTTTTGTCGCCAAAGACTGTTTGACCTGCTGGGACAAATTCAGTGTGCACAATTCCCTTAGTGTAAAAAAAATTATGAGCATGCTCTTAACATTTCTCTTCATCACTCTGGCCTTTTTTGGTCATGGTGAGGTTGGGCTTTTCCATTGGGTAGATTGTTTCTTGGTCTCAGGGTCATAACCGTAAACCCAGCTCTCATCACCAGTGATAACCCTGGATAAGAAGGTTGCATCGTCAGAGGTGACCTGACGGAGTTCATTGCAGACGTAGACACTCTGCTGCTTCTGGTCAGCTGTCAGGATCCTGGGCACAAATTTGTCGGCAACACGGTGCATGCCCAACTAAGAAGTCAGAATTTGTTGGCTTGTTCCAAAACTAATTCCCATCTCCTCCGTCGTTGATTCTGATGAATGATCTGTTGAAGTTTGACAACCTTGGCGAGTTTCGTGCATCTGCTGGGCCTCCCTGTGTGTTCGTCGTTCTCAACGAATGTCCGACCGGCCTTGAACTGTGCATGCCATTGAAACACTTGTATACAACCTATGCTTTCTTACCCGAACCCTTGTTGAATCATTTTTAGAGTCTCTTTTGCACTCTTATCGAGATTCACAGAAAATTTGATGTACAAGCACTCTTCCTTTTTCGGATTCATCGTGAAAATCGCCATAGGCCACGTACACAACCCAAAAAAAAACAGATGCAAAAAATCAACATTACTACCCAAATGAGTGAAACTTAATACACTGACTCCTAAGACATTCTAGTGTTACCATCTAAAGTTGAATAGCGCTACTAAAATTGCCGTCCAGATGGCAGCATCAGTCTGGACATTTTTTGATACACCCTTATGTAAATAATTCAGTTATGTTGCGTGAATGGGTAAACCTACAGTTGACCAGGATGTTAGTAGATCTTGAAGAACCCTCGTGGCTAGCCTAGCTACATCTCTCTGTCCCTTCTATCTCTGTAACCATCTATCTGTACTATAAGTGTAACTTTCAGCCTTCACTTCAATAAACCACTCTACAATCAAACATGTGTGTCAGCTTGTCACTGGTCCATTTCCTATCTAACTACATGCAGTCCTCAAAGTTAAAGTTTCTTAGTATTATCCAAGGGTGCAAATATATGTAGCATTTTGGATTTATAATGGCTTGTTTTTCGGGAAAATATGCAGCTTATTTTCAGTAAAAACAGTATCATGCTACACAAGGTCAACCTTTACTATAAGAAGCTTAAGCTTTATTTTGAATAGGTATATTGGTGACAATTTTAATTATAATTTACATTCCTGTTTCAGGAGAAAATGAAATAGACTTGAAGAAGAAGTCTGGGAGTGTGTCAGATGAAGGTATGTTCTGATTTATTTTATTTAATTTTTAAGTATTTTCTTTTGCGGTAAAGAAACAGCTTAGTCTGAAAGTGGATGTTCTGGCTTTGCTATTTATTTGGTAAAATTATTTATTTACCCATTAAATTAAACGTTGAAAAGACAGACTGTGTTTTACTCTTTTCTTCTGAAGAAGGGGCCTTATGTACCCTGAAAATTTCATTATTACCGTATTTACCCGAATATAAGACGACTCGAAAATAAGACGATACCCATTTTTAGAACTTGAAATTAGAGGAAAATATTTTTATTTATTTTTAAAGTAGTCATTATTTAGTCACTAACAATAAAAATTAAAATAATACTATCACATCAATATTATTCATATACTGTACGTTAATTAAATTTTCATTGTTGAAATGCATATTTTATTTCGAGCAACATCATTATCACATGGACGAATCTATTATTATTATTATTATTATTATTATTATTATTATTATTATTATTATTATTATTATTATTATTATTATTATTATTATTATTATTATTATTATTATTATTAT
>CABFWB010001607.1:55603-68577 GCA_902151455.1 Timema bartmani
TAGTTTTACTTAAAATATGAAATATAATAGTCATTTAAACAGTAAATAATAATGTTATTCAAACTGTAGTTTTTTTTCTAGCTGTGTAATAAATTTTATAATTCCTAATAAACAATGTTAATACAAATTTAAAAAATATGTTTATTTAAATTTTAAAACTTATTATTATTCATAAAAAAAGATTAATAGAAAAATGAGGAGGGAGGTGGGGGAATTAGAAGGATGTGACATACTTTTTAGTCGGGAATTTTAGAAAAATGATCAGGGGAAATCAGGGAAAAAGTCGGGAATTTCATTGGTCAAGTTGAGTAGACACCATGCTAGACTAAAATAATAATAATAATAAACATGGTGTTGACTTTGACACTATCCCAAAGAGAGACAAACGTCTCCCTTCTTTCAGAGATATAATATTTCTAAATCCTCTCTAGCTCTTGTCTTTTATCCTCTATTCGACAATCAGTTTTATCAGTTTTTGACCTTAACTCCACTTGCCAGATGTTTGCACATTAGCTAGCCTCTTTCTCCCATCACAGAAACTGCACATTTCACAAACAACATACAAGCAAGTAGAGAGAAGAGTAAACATACTTGAGCCTGAGTATTTATCAGGGTTCCCACGCGTCATGGAAAACTTAGAATTCTAAGATATTTCTTCCAGGCCTGGAAATGTTATGGAATTTCTCGTTTTTCCGATCTTTTCCTAGAATGGGAATTCCTTTGCCCCCCTTTTTTAAAACAAATCAGGAAACAGGAGGAAGAAACAGGATTAAGTCAGTAAATGAAATTTTCATGGTATCTGAGGTAATTCATAAAGTCTGAATCCTTTTAAATTTGTATCAAGCTATTGAATTATTCATTAATATAAAACTAGGTTGTGTTATTTTCATTTTTATAAATTTTATTTTTGTTTTGTAATTTACATGACATAAACTAATATGAATAATATGAACAGTGAAAGTTGGGGTATTTAACATGCACTCTCTAAACAGACTGATTGCATCTGCACATGACTTATAAACTAACTTATATCTAGAACAGACACAACATCCAACATCCATTCATCACTTTGAAAGGGGAAACCAACATTTCACTAATGATGATGATTTTTTTTGGCCATGCCAGGAATCTAACCCGGGACTCTTAGCTCAGTAGATAGACATACTACCGACTGAACTAAGGTGTCGGATACATAATTGAATTAATTAATTAATTAATGTTTTAATGAAAGCACTATGAAAAAGAATGTTAACATTTAGTTACTATTTGTATTTTATATTATTCTAAAAGTAAGCTCCAGTTTCATCTAGTAAAGGAATTGCTTGGGTAAGAGTTGTTTGTGCCAGGGAATAACATTTTTTTTTAAAGTAGCTAGCCACACTAATTTGTAAATATTAATGAATCCTAGTAAGTCAAAAATACATTTAAATACAAAACACAGTCGTTAGATTGGAAAAGACAATAACTATTTTATCCGTTTATTATCTGGTGTAAAACAAGCAAAATCTATGGAAAAAAGAACAACTATAGCTGGAAAAACCCACATAGTCAGCTATATACTCAGAACCATGCTCTTATTACCAAAATTTCCCTCACACGTGACGCATTCAGGAACCACATACGTGAATCCAAAGTTCAGGTAACCGTCGTTGTGTGTACTTTCAAGTTGTATCAGGTAAGGGTACTGCCTGCGGAGCAGATTGCATGAAACTCACATTTGCAACTTGTTCGTTTTCATTTTCATTTCCACTTTGATACTCCACAGATGCATTAGTGGTTTTTTTCTGTTTTACCAAAAACTTATCCATTTTAACATTAAAACCATACCAGAAATAAGCACAAAATTTAAAACAACAGATATTCACTAATTTCAAAACACATCAAACAATATCCAGTAAACAATTCTCACAATACACTCAACAAGAATGGTCATGTTATTTGGCTAGCAGGGCATGCGCGTCTGACATCAATTTGAATTATTGCCAACCCAAACAGTCGGTGTGTCGCGATTCATCTCAAGGAGATATACACTGCCGTGACAGAGAACCACTGGTCTAGAGGTAATAAGTATATTTCATATTCTGGATTCTTTGGCGCTATTAATGTTTCATGTGTTGATGTTCAAATTGTATTCAGTTTTAAACTGTATATATTTGTTTAAATTTCCACTTAGGACCTATGTATTCATTTTACAAATTAAATATTGCACATTGTTTTAAGGTAGTACTAGCAAATTTAGAAATAATTAACTATACATTTTTAATAGGGCTGGGCCGATGCCGATTATTAATCAGATCATCGGCCGATTATCGCATAACCGGCGATTCCGACGATCGGTGTTTGAATCTCTGATTATTTATGCCGATTATTCCAAATGTGTGGGTATATTTTAAGTCCTAAAAAAATAATATTTTATCTCTTCTCTCTCGTATGTGATCTTTGAATAATTAGCTTGTTCTAAGTGACTTAGGTTTGAAATAAACAGCACATCCAACATTCCAAACAAAATATGTCAAAATAAATATATTTACCATAGATCTTTTTTCAATTTATGCACGTTATTAGAAATAAAGATACTCACAAGTAACAAATCTAATAATCATAAAATAAAATATTAGCAAATTGGTGTTGTTTTATTTCGATTTGTTAAAGATGCCCAAAAAATGAAACATCGGACGTAATAATCTCGCACATGCGCACATTTTGTTTTGAATGGAAACAGTTTTTCTTTTAATGCAAGTACAAAACTTTCCACTGGCAGGGAATTTGTTTCACTCATATTTCAATATGAATTTAATTAATATATATTAATATTTAAATTTTACATTTTCTTTAATAGTTAAAAGTAAATTAAAATAAGTTTTAAAGTATTTCTTAAAAAAAACCACGAAAAATAACTTTCGTTGCACATTATGTTATTTATTATTTATTTTATCATATTGAAGTAGAGATGGGCAAAATCGTTCTTTTAAATGAACGATTCATTGTATCTGGTTCAGTTCAATGATCCGTTCATTTTGACCCGTTCACCGTTCATTCGATTTTCTAAAGGTAGTTTTTATTTAAATGTAGTTAAAACAATGTTATTTTTCATTAAGATTATTTAAATTGTTAATAAAAAGATCGGATTACTGTTTAAAAATGGTGATGCCTTTTTATTATACTTTTTTTTTAAGAAATCACTTATTTCTATACGATATTAATATTTAGTAGTTAAATTATGATGGAATGCTTTGTAGAATCACAAAAACCTATGTTATGATATATCTAAATCACAATTCACAAAAATATTACGATTGTTAAAAATTGTTTAATATTGAAGCCATATTTTAATAGACATTGGATGTAAAAATTCCTATTTCATCTAAAAACAAAATAAATGTTGGCCTATTCTTCTTGTGTGCAAAAATATGTGTGTCTTGATTATTTTTTTTATCATTAAAATTAAATTTAAATTTGCTGATTATGATTTGTCTTTGTCTAATGAAAGGGTCAATAAGCCTATTTAATCATAAATGTGAAATCATATTTTAATTATCTAACATGTACCGGTATATTTGCTATTCATTAATGTGATTTGTTTTTGTTTAATGACAGGTTCACTTATCCTAACATTAACAATATAAAATAATAATTAAACAACCTTTACATTTTAAAAGTTTCTATTTAAATGTTATTAAAACAAAACTATATTGGACATTATATAAAACGAGTAAAAGTAACTTTTTTTTGCTTTAAGGGTCATTTTACTTTATACACTTATTAAAATTGAAAACAAAAATAATCGGCATCGGTGATCGGCCTAGTCAGCAACAAATGATCGGCATCGCACTAATCGGCTAAATAGCTGATCGGCCCAGCTCTAATTTTTAATACCCGTTCTTGTTCCAAATTAAGGAATAGTCTCGTTCTTGACTCAAGCGAAAAAACTATCTCACACACCGCTGCCTAAAATAAATTATTCGATTGGATCTGAAACACGCTATAAAATAAAATATTTGATCGAATTTTTCCTAAGCGTGGGATTGGGCTAGGACTCTATTTGATAAAATTAATTTATTATGAGATTTGGTTCGAATTCAATTAAAAATAATGGATTCGCACAGGCTTAATAAAAACCCTACATGCTGTGAAAATAATTCAATTATAAAATTTAATGTAGAAATTTGTCATTAAGAAGGAAGGTTATACTCTAACCATTTTCCAACGAAGGTAGTTCACCACTTTTATTACAGTGAGTATTATGCATCATCCACCACATTCACAATAAGTAGGTTACATTTAGTTTGTCAGCTAAACTTTATATATAGTGTCTTTTTAGACACAACTAGGAAGATAACATTAGAGTATACCTGAAATAAATGGACTGGAATGGATCATACTAGCTCAAAATGGGGATGGGTGGCATACTTTTTGTTATAGTGGCAACAAACTTTGGAGTTTCTAATGCTAAAGAGGAAGCAAGTAAGTAAATATCAACAATTTGTTTAACACTTCCAAAATTTGATTATTTTTGTATTTTTTCTTTCAGAACGTGTACCTTCAAGTATGGCTTCACATAGACCACATCGTTGCAGTTTAGTCAATTGTGGAAAGGTAAGGTGTACTAGCGCATAACCAATGTTATCAATTTGAAGTAGTGGTGTAAAAATACTAATACTAATGAATCGTAATCATTAAATTATCTGTGCAATAGTGATTAACAGGTATGAAAATCTGCAATTATGATTTATTGTTGATAAGTCTTGATTTTTTTTAAAAGTGTTTACACTCTGGGTATCACAAACAATAAATAAATATATAAAAAAAATACCTATTTATGCTGTATCAGCTATTGTAGACCATACTTTATGGCAGTTAATAAGACATGATTATAAATTTTAGACCTTATGCAGATAACATGAGCTGTGTTAAGGCGGAGAAAGTGTGGACAAAGTGGTTCTAAATAAAATAAAATAAATCAGTGATGCAAGGGAGTGCTCTCTCACCACTTCTATTTATAATGGAAATAGTCATTAACGAAGTCAAGTGTCGAGGAAACTCCGGGAGGAAAGAATGAGAACAAAGAGAGAGTTCAACTACAGGAGTGGAATGAGGAAGAGAAAGTGTGGAATGAAACTAGCATGGTAAGACAAGGAAGATTATCAACCCTAGAACTAGGCTATAAAGTTGTGTAAAATATCTTGGAAGCGTGATTGAGGCGAAGGGTGGCAGTAAAGAGGATCCAATAAGAGGGCTGCAGAGGAAGGTGTTCTACAGGTAGAGGCTATTTTTAAGGAGAAAGTGGTGTTATTTTTCTCAAAATCAATGGTATTTTATTCTGGAGACAATGTTATTATTTATGTCAATACTGGCTAAATGAGTTCATTTAAAAAAATAATACGGTAGCATGGCTTCTAAATACACAACCATTTATACACCAACATTAGGCTATTAGCATATATATGATGAGCAAACAATGCTAATGTTTAATTTTATTTTCATTCATCATATAAATGGTTTCATTTTGAATCAAAGTGGTGCTTCTGTATTCTGGACTTGTTCCAAAATGACTGTTTATTATTTACTTCCCCATGCCAAGTTAATGGTAAAATACACTATTCTTACATTGATAACAATACTCTCTCTCAAATTAAAACATTGTCATTATGACCAGATTATTTTCCTCAAGGTTAGTTCTTTTGTCGATCTGAACGTTGTATGTCGCAAGAAATCTTAGTCAACTTTTGCACTTGGTAACCAAATTGCCTCCTCACATGTGTTTTGTCAATTCATATGGCAAATCCTTCTTGGCTATAGTCAACATAGTGAGCACCTATGCCTGACATTTAGTGCCTCCAGAAATTTTAGACGTTTTCCTCTATATGTTTTTCTGATTAAATGGGTTCCGCTGCAATCCCATTGTTTTTTACCCGGGGGGGGAGGGAGGGTGTGATGGAGCACTCTTATCAAAGAGAAAGGGTAAAGGGCTGATGGGGTGATGGTGAGTATACTATTTGTGTGGTGGATATTATATGTGATGTGGTTATTAAGTAGCTGTGTGGTTGAGGGTCCAGGGATGGGATGGGCTTATCACTTGTTACGGAGGTGTTTGAGGGGAGGCTGCATGTTTTCGTCCTCCGAGAAGTCGTGTTTGGGATCCTCGCAAAGTCCCTAGTTTGATGTTCCCACTGGATAGAGGTGGAGGGGAATTGCCGGAGGTTCTGAGGGGTAGCTGGAAGCATGGAGGGAGGGTCGAGTGTGCTGAGGATGTGGTGGGCAGGTTGAGGTAATGGCTGAATGGGGAAAGGGTGCATTGGATGATGTCATGTATCCGCCGTCCGTGATTTTCTTGTTCTTCTTTCCTCCCCTTGGTGATCTGGCGGTCTAGGGGTAAGGTGTTGGAATGCCAGGCCTCCACCGTGGTTCGGATTCCACGTTAAACTGTAGGTCCTCCATTTCCTCTCACGATCACTCTACCATTACACATTAGCATAAGTACGTATAACCCGAATGGGTAGTAAGATGCGGTGCTAATAATAGTAATAATTTCCTCCCCTACTTCCTAACCCCTCCGAGGCTACGAACTTGTGAAGTATTTCTATTTTACTTTAATGATAATAATGACTCTGAGTCTCCTTTTCTTCACCTTCTCCTTTTTTTACATTTATATAGGCGACTCTCTACAAAATCCTAGCGAAGTAAACAAATTACATAAAATAAACAGTAAACACATACACTGACTATATCATTAATTACCTGTTGGCACATAGGAAACCATACATTACATAAACTATACAGAAAATTGTATGTGAGGCTCTTCCTTCAGACACTCTTTTTAAAATAAACACGAATATTTTAATTAGTTAAGTCCAAACTCATGGCAACACTATCCAGTGCTAGGTCTCGAAATCTGTGTTCCCTGATACAATATTTACCCAATTAATATACATGAGAATAATTTTAACATCCAAATGAAAGGCCTATGAAATTATATACTGATCCAACCACACTCACCTTTTGGAAATTACCAGTAGAGTTAAAATATTCCTTGTTATTTCTTCCCACACTCTTTTCTTTGCTCGGCTGCCATAGTCCCAACCCGGTTTTTATATTTGTTATACTCTTATTATTCTTAATCTGTTCCAATAAATAGATTTAATCTTCCACATTTTAAACCATGTTTTTCGCTGTTTTAACAAATCTTTGTTTTTATAATAAGTTTTTTTTTTAATTTTATGAGCAAAATCATCACTATAGAAGCCAGTGGATGTAGTTAATTATATTTCCCACAAGGGTGTGGTAGCTCTCTGTAAAAGTTAATCACATGACTGCTAGCCAAACATTCTAGCAAGACATCTGATATACTTAACTTGAACTTGTCCTCGACTTTGTTTGTGCTTGACTTGTACTTGAGCTGTGCTTAGCATCGTTCTTGCATACTGCTCTGAATGTAAGAGAAACTAGGAAAATGGAAACCATAAAAATGAAGTTTGTGGGGAGCATGTTAGCTTTCATGTGCAGAAACAGGATTCGGAATGAAGTTATTTGGGAAATAGTGGGAGTACAGGCTCATCAGTTTTATTCTTATTTAACTAAACATACATTGACTACAAAAATTGTAAAAAACATAATAGATATATACAAACAAACTTACACCAACCCAAATGGGTTCTCGAAAGCCAAAATACTTCTGTGAATAAATAAAAGTTTTTCTTTTCAGTCTATCCCAAATTAGGGCACTTTTTCTTTTAAAGTGGGGGGAAAATTTAGACCTCCCACACAGCACATACGATCTGGTCGATCTTTATATGGTGAACTTTCACTGAGCACAAAAGACCCGCCCAATCTCACCTATCGCGGCCAACTGGCCCTCCCCCCAGTCTCACACGACTAGAGGGGGCGGTCACGAATCCCCCGCTTTGACTCCTCGGTCACCTACCTTAGTCGACAAAGGGGTTCACTACGCCGTCCCTTATTCGGCGGTAGGGATGGGCAGGAGCGTCGTAATCGCAGATGCCCCGGACGATCTGGTTGGAGCTGGCCTGCGCCCGACTGAAAAATCATTCTGCCAGACCGCGGATACGGCTGTCCAGGGATGGGAGGCCTGACATAGTCAGGAGGACGCGGTTTGGGATGCAGGGGGGAGCCCCGAGGATCAGGCGAAGGAACCAGTGATATACAGTACGGAGATGATTGTGTCTGTATCTAGGTAGATAGGAAAAAACGGGAGCACTTAAGATCATAAAGGAAGCAAGGTTGAAATGGCATGGTCTTATAATGAGGATGAAAAAGGAGAGAATACCAGCGAGAATGATGGAGATGAAGTATGTAGGAAAAAGACCGCAAGGGGGGCCAAGAAAAAGATTGGTGGAGCAGATAAGAGACTTTGTAACTGAGGTGAGAAGAAAGGAAGTAACTAAAATAGGAAGAATGGTTGTTTGTTCCAATGAACACCTATTGAACTGACAACACAAAGTACTGCTTTGTCATTTTCAACAATAAAATGTTTGTTTAACTTGTATCTAAAACTAATAGGAATGTGTGAGAACCACTTTTTCAATTCAAGATATCAAGACAATAATATGAAAAAATAATGAGATTCAAGAATGATATAAAAAAAACTTGCTTTGAAAGTACAAACATATAAATTGACTTCATTAAAAATAAAGTACAAATAGTTAATAGAGTGCTAGAGTTCTTTTTGACATATTGCACGCAATTTAACTTAATACATTTCATATTGACTCGAGAATAAGCTGCCCCAAAATATAGGCAACGTACACCCTTGAAATACGATCTATTTGATTGGAATATTATTCATGTCTAAAAATGAATCTTCTGCGAAATTAAACAAATACACCCTATTTTCTTCATACTTCCCTAATACTAATCGTTTATGCCTATCTTATTAGTAAGATTTTAAAATCTGTATTGTAACTATGTCTTAATCAATGGCAAGAAATGCTCTTTCCAAGATGATTGGCCATGCGTAAGATTCATAACCAAGTAAACAAAAAACTAAATTTTTGACTGTAACAACAATAGTGACCAACAGGATGCAACAAAAGTCTCTAAAACATATGAGAAAAATAGTAGTAATTAATATTGACCATTTCATTTTGTCAGCCATTTCAACTTGAAGCTATATTTTTACGATTAGAATGTCAAGATCCATCTATTTTTAAATAAACTTGTCGAAAGTAAGCACCATTTCATGAAGATATTATATACTACTTAAATATATATCAATATGTGCACTACATGTACACTTCAAAGGTGCTACATTTGCTTATCCAAGAGTCCAGTTATATGACACATTGTTATTTTATAAAGGCTGTTTTGGGGGTAAAGTGCAATCTATTTTTGGATCTTCATGTATTATTAAATATTATTGAAAATAATACATTTTTTGGTTAGTTTGTAAATTTATTACATCACTTATTTGTTGTGGTTTTTTCCAATTTTTTAGGTGCATTCGAGATATTTGTTTCTTGTCTTGATCTCAAATTTTTGAGTCTCACTAAGAGCTGTACATCATGTGTGAGTTCAATTGATTGGTTTGTTCTTGCAGGAGTTCAAACTAAAGGCGCAACTTGCCCGGCATTATGCCACGGCACACGGGCTTGCCATCAGGTCAGGCTCCCCACGGCCCATCATGAAGACTCGGACTGCCTTCTACCTATGCACAACACCACTCACTCGGATCTCGCGCCGCTTGTGTCGGCACCTCATCCAGCCGCGCCATGCTGCTCGTGCCCCCTTCTGGCCCATTAACATACCCTCTGTCAAGCAGGAGTGTACGTACTATATCAATTATAGTCGGGTTAAATCCACTCTTTTACTAATCTAATTCTTGAATCTGAATCTTAGAAAATATTATGAACATAGAAGAAATAGAAAATAAAAGTAGTAACTAAATGCCAACATTCTGTTATTCAGAATTTGAAAAAATGTATAAATTTTGATTCTCGAATCTAGGGGTGTGTTAAATTTAAATTTTTTATTTTGAAGCAACCTCGAATCAAATATATGAAATATTCCCAAATCCAAATTGAAGTTCGAATATTTTTTGTTTGATTGTTGTATACTTTTAAAAATATTACATTGTACCTACTTTTATAATTGAATGTGCTAAAATCATTTAGAAAAAGTTTTATTGAACAATTGTAATATTTCATTCTAATCTGATTAATCACAGAACGAAATTCATATTTTGTTTATTTAAATTTTAATTTAATCTGCATAATGGCTTAGAATGGCAGTAATTGAACTTAGATTATTTAGCTGTCACTATTTTTATTGGTGAATATTCATAATTGCCAAAGCCAGAAGTTTTTTAAACCAAACTAAGTTTAAATCCTCCAATCTCAAATTTTGATTAAAGGGTCTCATTCCTAATATTGATGATAAAACAAGAAATTAAAAATAAATTTTAATAGACCCTTAACACAACAGGGCTGCCACCTCATTAAACATACAAATTTATGGTTAAACCCATAGCAGATAAATTAATTTAGTCTTTCAATTGTTATAGAGCAAGAATTCCCAAAGTTTTCCACTTTAGAAACTTAGTTGAAGTCAATAGTTTTACAGAACACTTTTATAAAAGCTGTAATATAATACATTTTTATATTAAATTTAGATAAAAATTAAAATGATTACTATCAAGATGCAGTTGACAATAAGTGTATTTTTCTATGTGTGCTCTCGTCTATCTGCAGAGCAAATTGCCTGTTTATGTAAATTTCTTTAGCAACATCAATTCAACAACTTTGTATGGCGCCTCAGATGCACTTTTTAAAATTTAAACCCTTTTTTCTCTTTTAGTTGCTGCCTTGTGTTGTGATTTTTAGAGATGGGTACGAACCCACTATTTCTTGAATCTCAAATCTGAAACCTAGCAAATTGTTAGAAATTTTAATTATTTACAAATAGACCTACATAACACAATATAGGCCTAAACTGTAAATTAAGCTTTATTTCAATCATGCTTTCCATTTTAATCAACCCCAACCACACCTTACAAAATACTGTTAAAAATCCAAACAAATTAAACAATCTAGACTAATATTATTGTTTGGAAATCAAATCAATCAAAATTTGAGTGTCTTTCAGTTATTTTTAAAAGTGTTGTTAGAATGAGTTGAGTTTCTAAAAAAATATGTGAAGTAAACAGATTAGGCCTAGTTATCCTTTGATCAACTTTAATCATCATTAAAGGATTATAATTTATTTTAATAAGAAAGCAAAAATAAAAATACAAAAAGGTTTAAAAAAAACTATAATTAAAGTTCTAAGGAACAAGCTATGTGTGATTGAAAAAATATTATTTTAAAAGAGTTTGTTATACTAGTATGGGTTATACATTGCTGTGTTTATACTTTTTAATCCTATTTAAGTAATTAAAATATGAAAATGATTGGTAGTAGATACATCTACTACTAATCTTTAGTCCTATATAAATTAAAAATGTACTTTAATAAAAAAAATTATATTATTCACTTTCAAAAGAAATTTTCATGTCTCTATATTTTTTCGTATTGTCTCGAATTGAAAGTGGTTGCTAGAATTTTATTCTAGATTTTGAGTGCCCTCCTTGTAGTAACAAACAATTTGCTATTTAAAATATTAATTAAATTAAGTGTCTTAAGGTTGCTGCTATATGATATGCCATTAAATAAATAAATCTGATGAATCAAGTAAATTTCAAAACATGCAATTTAATTTTTGTAGATTTTTGTCAAGTAAACATAATTTGTAATATACATAACACAAAGTGAACATAAATGGGTATTTTAGTATTTAATAAATTTATTGACAAAGCTTTGTAGTTTTCAAAGTCAAAAGTTTTTAATCTTGTCACACCCATAGAAGCTATTTTTTTTATTTTCCTTGTCTTTCTAACCTATATTTGCTCTTGTTGACAGGTCAGCTGCACATGGCAGGCAAGTCTGTGCTAGAACTGCGGGAACTACTGCGCTACCGCAAGAAGGAGCGGGGCAGCGTAACACTTATCGCCAACAGGCTGGGTCAGCCTAACCTCATCACCCCTGAGTGGCTCATCCTTACCCCCAAGGACATGATGCCACTGCCAGAACACGTTTCCTTCCCTAAGCCTCCCAAGGCGCCAGGTACTATATACTGCATGCAACAAACTGTTGAAAAAGGAAGTTTTCGAAAGAAGGCATGAGTGCTGAGCATATTTTTTCAAAACAAAACAAGGATTGCTTAAGCTAAACAACTGTTTAAACTAAACAAAAGTATCAGGCCTGTTACAGCTCTAAAAAATGGAATGTCAGTGCAGTTCATGTATCAGGATCAAATCACACATCAGGAAATGCCACAAAATTGGCTGGAATATTTTAAAAAATATCCCCAAGTCAAATAAAAACAAATATTCTTTAAATCCCCCATAATACATTCAATGGCACTCTTTAAATGAACACACAATAAATTACTGTATTTACCTGAATCCAAGAAGACCCCCAGTTTTTCAGTGGCTCTGGATGGATTTTTTGTAAGTGGTATTTATTTTATCATGAATGAAGAAAATATTACTTATGGTAGACTTATTTTATAATGTTAACTTTGTTTTTTTTTTTAATAGAGATGTCACGATTAGGGGTGGACGGGATCCCGAACTTTCGGGGAAAGCTTGGAAATTTATCAATTCCTGTTGGTTAGGTGGGAATGACCCTTTCAGGAAAAGTTTCGGGCGGGAAACAAAACAAAAGGTGGTTCTCATGTTCTAGCAGTTACTGCTGACTGATCAATGTTAATCTCTTTGGTAGGCAGTCTTCTTCTTTGTTATTTAGCAAACTTGGGGCTGGGATGAGGAGGGGGTTATTTTACCACAGCTTGTAGAGAGACAAGCTGGGAGGCTTGTGACTTATTGTAATCTTTCTATCAACAGTTGGGTTAAGCAAGTGAAACAGCTTAAAAGATTTAGAGGACAAAGATATATTCTACTATCTTTTGGGGTGTGGAAATAA
>CABFWB010001607.1:68735-86930 GCA_902151455.1 Timema bartmani
CTTGCCAAGGTCAACCATCTATGAGGGATCAACATGCCTGTTGGTGAGCCAGCCAGGTATATAGTATAAGGAGTGTTAAACAAGCACCTATCTTTAAGGGGTGTCAAACCTAGGGAGAACGTTCAAGGGGTATTAAACCTTGATAACATTAAAGGGATTTTAACAAACCTAAGTAACTTTTAAGAGGTTTCAAACATAAATAATAATTTGCAGCTTCATACTTAGAACACATTGAAGAGGTACCAAACATTATGTTTTGTAGTATTTTTTGTGCTCTGCAAATAATTATATATAAAACACCATTTTCAAAAGAGATTTAACTTGTAAAAATAATTTCCATAAAAAATTTAATAAAACTAGCTATTTGATTTGATAAAAAATGCTATTTGTAAACCTCTATTATATTGTGTTTTTTTATATCCTTATTACCTTTGGCAGTATTAATTTTTTAGGCCCGCGTCTTATAACCCGTTCCAGCTAGACCTACACGCCTATTTACCGTATTGGCCTGAATATAAGACGATAGTTTTTATTAAAAATCGAAAGTAAAAAATAGGGGGTCGGCTTATATTTGCAGCCTAGCATCTTATGTTATTAATTTCAACATACTTTTTGTGTAAAGCCGTTTGTATTGCATATTTTTAATAAAGCTAATAAATCTAGCACAAAACACATTTTCACACAAGTAAGAAACTATAAAAATTTATTTTTACTAAGGTATTTCACATGTAAATTACCGTCACGGCATAGCTTTTTGTGTTATTAATTTCAAACTTAATTTTTGTGAAAATCTGCATCTATTACATATTATTTATTAATTAAAGTTAGTAAATCATGCATGACAACACATGAATATTAACTCGAAAACTTTATTTTACTGTAGTATTTCACACATAAAAACGTAAACATAAATATTACTTCAAAGCTATTTTTCATTTTGGTCATAGAAGTACAGTAGCGGTGTGGTATTCTGACATTATGTTTGAACGTGCTCTAAGAACTGATCTTGGGGAGAATTTAGTAAGCGCTCAGTGTACAATCAAACAAGTGGATCTTGGAGCGCTCAGTAACATGATGGTGCTGCTGTGTAGCGACTAGCTGCATGAATCAATGTTTAGTAATAGTGTGTTTTTTTTCTCCATGGTGCATGATGTCAGCTGCCTGCTGATTATCTAACGGTATTCGTTTGTTTTTTGTGTGAATTAGTTACAGCAACATAAATATAATATAGTCTAATGCGGTTTTAATTACATTATATTTTTATCTTTTCCAATGGCGCCTGATAGCGTAGAAAAACGGGGCACATCGTCAAAACAGATAAACAAAGGTGAAAGACAAAGTTACGATTCTTTCTTTAAGGTTCCAGTTGCAAGATAATCTATGCAAACGAACAACTCGGCGGCGGCACGACACTACGGGGGTTAATTAAGTTAAAGTGTGTCGCTGGAGGAAAGGTTTTCCCAAGCTGCAGAGTTGCAATTCAACATGTCAGGCATTTCGTGGCCCCACAAAAGGATGCCACGAAGAATTGTAAGAAAAAGTTACCCAGTTTGTAAGCGAGAAACAAAATGTAGGTGTGTCAATATTGAGAGAAATCATTCGTTTGAAAGCCCTTGAAGTGGCTCAGGAAATTAATGTTCCAGACTTTTAGAGCCAGTATTGGTTGGGTTAAAAGAATGATGAAGAGAACTGGCTTATCTCTCATGCCGGACAACAATAGTCCAGAGATTGCCTGCCGATTATGAAGATAAGCTTTTAGCTTTTCAGAGATACATTATCAGACTCATACAGGCCAACAAGCACTTCATAAGTAAGATTGGAAATTGTGAGCAAACACCAGTGTTCTTTGACCTGCCATCTAACTCTACTGTGCACCTGAAAGAGGAGAAGACTGTAACTATCTGTACTACACGCAATGAAAAATTAAGGGTAACCGTAATGCTTGCTTGTCTTGCAGATGGTTCCAAACTCTCACCCTATGCAATTCTAAAAAGGAAAACTATGCCACCAGAAAAAATGCCTATAGGAATTTATGTCAGAGTCCAAGAGAATGGGTGGATGACTGAAGATTTAGTGAAAGATTGTATGAATGTAGTATGGAATTGGCACCCTGGAGTTGCACTTGGTATAATAAGCATGCTTGTACTAGATGCTTTTCGAGGTCATCTTACCGACACTGTGAAAACTACTGCCACCAGGATGAAAACTGACTTAGTTGTAATACCAGGAGGAATGACAAGCCAGCTTCAAGTGCTGGACGTAGTGGTTAATAAGCCATTTAAAGAATACTTGAAGAAGAAATACAATGATTGGCTGCTCGAAGGAAATCACACTCTCACTCCTACAGGCAAGATAAAGCGAGTGTCACCATTCCTGCTAATCGAGTGGATCCTCTCATCATGGCAAAGGATCTCACAAGATTCCATAATAGCGGGATTAAAGAAATGCTGCATTTCAAATGCACTGGATGGGTCAGAAGATGATCTGCTTTGGGAAGCCCCAGGCGGAGATGTGTCCGAGGAAGATTCTGAGTGGGAACAAGAAAGTGAAAGCTCCACTACTAATGATAGTGACGATTCAGTTGATGAGACCTAGTAATTACATCATTTTTAATGTGTGCTGCATAACATCTATCCTATGTATTAATATTCATAATTATGACCCAAGTGTACTTGACAATTAATGTGTAATAAGTTATACCTATTATTTGTCAATTAAAACATTCAACTATTAAAGATTAATTATTACAACTTTAATAGGCCTATGCAGTAAATGGAAAAATTTGAGCTTCAACATGAGGTAAGAAAACAACCTTGTACTAAACACAACTTTTCTTTTATTCTTATTGAGCCATGGAGAAAATAGGGTAAGAGCCATCTTACATTTGAGGCCATATTTTTTTTTTTACTCAGCCAAGGGAAAAATAAGGGGGCTGTCTTATACTCGGGCCAATATGGTACTAGTGACTAGTGTGTTAAGAGTTAGAAAGATTGAATTTAGAGGAGGTGTATCCACATTTGCGTGAATAGTGGGAAACCATTTAGGAAAAACCACCCTTAGTACACCCGGCCAAGATTTAACTACAATCTTCCCGTCATCAGCAGTCTAGTCTATTGGAAAAATGATACCTTAGATCATGCAGCCACCAAAGCAGGTTTTAATAATAATATAACTTTTTAAAGTCTAACCATATTAGTTTAGAAATCAATATATTAGGGGTGTGCGAAGGCCACTTTTAAATGTGAAGCGAAGCTTGAAACTTGCGAAGAAAAGTCGAAGTCGAAGGCCTATATTAATAATTATTAATGCACACAAGTTTACTGATAAGCTTAGTAAATTATCAATAAAGTTTTGCAAATTTTACATATGCATGTATTTTTATCTGCATTTCTATGATAATAATTATAAATTAAATTCTCTTTTCGTTTCCCACTTTCCATATCAGCCATTTTGACTAATAAAGAAAACTTGAAGAAGCTATGAAAAACCTCTTGTGACACAATGCACTTGTAAATTTGTCACAGATAATTCCAAAGAGAGAGAATATTAAGGACTAAAAATTAGATCTGAGCTGGGATGATAGCACAACTAAAGCACTTTCTCTGCTTCATACCAATAACCATGGTGTTATTTATTTATAGGTATTTTTATTTTTTACAAAAATATGTTGGCGATAGTGAATATAATATATTAACATTTACTTTCCAGCTTTTGATCTATGCTTAAGTTATGGTAGTTATGTTAAGTTACTAGTAGGTGTTAAAATTATGTTTAGTAACGATTTTAAAACGATCAAATATTGTAACATGTAATATTTAGTAAAATAAAATAAAATCATTTGATAATTTATTAAAGTTTTATCCATCCTTCGAAATTTTTCAAATATGTGAAGGTTATTGTAGATGTCAAAGCCGAAGGAGATTTGACCTCCGACTTCGACTTTTCGAAGCTTCGCACACCATTACAATATATTTTTAATTTAAAACTATTCTAAGGCGTAATTTTAAAATCTCTCGTTCTCGTCCCAAAATAAAAAAGTATTTCCCATCCATTCCTAGTCACTATACCTGTTTAACTCAGTTCCGATTCTTAAGTTCAACTTCGTTTCTTCGATTCCAATTCTCAAACATTTCCCTTTTCATTATTTTCCCGAGCATTATTGCATAGGAAATCTGTCGTGCCTGATACCCTACTTTCTCCTCAATGTGAAACTTGGACTCGATCATACAACACATGTCATTTGAAACTTTAATTTCACAATCTTATAGATATTTATTAAACACATTATAATTCTTCAAAACTGAAAATCAAAACCAAGAATTCAAATAAACTCAAAATTAATACAATAAATTGCAGATTTTATAACAGAAAGAAGAATACATTTCACACGTTACAAAAATGTTAAGTTGTCAGCCATAACTGATCCTACGCATGTTAGCTAGTAAGGAATTAGTGATTAAGTTTTGGCAATGATATATTAATAATCTTGTGAATTAAAATAAATATAACTGTTTTTTGCTTAGTTTTTATTAATTACATCGGTTTTTGTTCAATTTTTATTAAATTTGTCTTATTCAAAGAGCTAAATAAAACATTGAAAATTGAAAAACGACGACAAATATAATTACAGGAAAGCAGCCATTTTAATTTGATAGGAATATTGTAGCTTTTGATATACACGTTGTGATATATCAATTAATGATAGATATATCTATATATTATGGAAAATTGCCATCCCTAGTCTATTTATTATATATTGATTGTTTGTTTAGAATCAATTCATACATTTTGACAGTCCCACTTAACTATTACTTTTTTTTTTAATGTGTCAAAAGTTAAGTTTTTACCCTATGTTTACTGTCATAATGTCAGGTCGTATTATATTCAAGACCATTTATTTTTCATGTAGATCACCTCAAAATGTTAGGGTCGTATTATATTCGGGCAATTACGATATATTTACAATTTGCTGGAATTTAAGTGGAACGGCAACTAAACTAACATGAAAAATATCAATTATCACATATTTGAATGTTGCCGTTTTGTTTAGTTTCCAGTTTTATTGAGAGCTAAGAATCGAAGTAGCGAGAATTGTAATGTTAAGATCGATTCTCCATTCTTTCAATACCAGTGAGAATCTAGGGTATTGAGGTATCAAGGAATCGAGTTTAACACCCCTAGTTTTTTATTTGCAAAACAAAACACCTGTGTTGACTTAAAATCTAATTAGGGTTGCAAAATCGCTAAGGAATTTATTTTTGGTCGTCAATATTGCTTTTGCATAAGAAGGTTAACTTTGAAAAAGTTCCATAAAAACAATGAGAAGTTAATTTTTATTATGACAGATAATAATCTTTAGTGAAAATCCGAGTCTCATTCATACCCTACTCACCCCCAGATACAAACATTGGACTCTACTATTAACACGCTTGTTTCTAAAACGTGACACTTTCACTTTAACAATTATATACAGTGGAGAGATATAGGAAAAAATCAAAGGACAAATAAACATACAACAAACTGTTGCTTTTTTAAAGAAAGGATAAACACAATTCACATGTTACAAAAATCTAACCAATAAATACTACTGCCATGAATTATCATAAAAGTCAGCAGCAATGACAGCCAAGCGTAAAAAAAATTGTGATAACTAAACCAGCATCTTTATTCTTATTTCAAAACTGATGATCTAGGAACATTTGATCAAAGATAATAATTTACTTTATATTATTCAAAAGTTAGCTATTTTGTGGAGTTTCATGAATTAAAACTAAAGTTCGGCATCGCTAAATTTGTTTAGTAAACTCAAGATATTATTGATTGTTTGTTTAAAATGGATTCTAGTTTTCTCATCACGGCTTACTTGACAAGAGCTAGCTATGTAGGCAAAGTGTTATGACTTACATACGTAACAATTTGATAATTCATTATTTGTTTTTAAATCTATTCGGATTATTGTGAATGGCTGAATTTTTAATATTGTAGGGAAGTAATTGAAATGTAATAAAAAAACAGCACAACAAAATAAAATTCAACTCTCTTATGCCGATCACTTGACCCAACACATTTGATAAGTTAACTGTGTTAATTACTAAAGAGTGGTATCGAGATTTTTAGCGTATAGTATCGATTATTACTATACTAGTCGATACTATGGTTATCGAGTATCATATTGGGACACAACTAGGTAGTTATTTTTAACGAAAACTTAAAAAATAGCCTAACAATATGTAAAAATAACCAAATATTCTTTGATCTGAAATGTGCGAAAATGGATAAAATCTGTAAAAAAAAACAGCCCTGCACTATTGTATTAATTTCAAATAAAGATGTAAAATGTCACCTTTTGATTTAGGCCTAACCCATTCCTTAATCTGTGATTTTAAGATGACCCCTAGATTTTGAAGCTACAAATTTGGGGGGAAAAAACTTGTCCTAGATTCAGATAAATATGGTACATTTTTTAATGGACCTATACAAACTATTTATCAATTTATTTTCATAATACATTTGTGTTATACAATGGATGTTATAAATTTGATTATTTATTACTTTGATCATTGTATTTAGATTAAGTTAAAACACTTGGCCCTCTTTCTTTCTTTTTTTTTCCATAACTGTTTACAGCCTATGGTCTGGGTCAGTTTTTTATTCAAGCTTTATATATATATTCCACTATCGGCTTGCTAGGCCTGTCATAGCTTCATGTGCCCTATAATCCAACTTAAGACTAGGACATGCACAACACCCAGTCCCCAGCCGTTAATTTATCAATACGAAAGGGTAAACCCATATTTAACCCATGATAAATTTTTCGGCCATGCCGGGTATCTCAATTAAGATGGGTGATTATGTTGAGAAGTAGCCTAGATCTATAGGTATTTTTCGTTTATATTAAAATATTTTTTCCATTGATTGTTTTCTTAACAACCCACCGAGTTTGAAATCTGAATAGCCTACATACTTACAAATGCAATTAATTTTAATTTAGATGTAAAAACAAGATTGAACGAATGTTTGTTAAGGTGCGGCAGAAGGGAGTGCGAGTAATTTTAGAGTTTTTATATAATTGAAATTTTTTGGCCAAAATAAATCAAATATTTTTCCAGTAGCAACATAGAAATTAGTTTTCTGCACATGCTAATATCAACAGATCTTGAATATCTGTCAAGTGTGTCTTGGAAGTTTGTCAAAGCTTTTTCTTTTTATTTAAAAGGTTTTGACAAACTTCTAGGACACTTACTAAGAAAACTGACCATATGTAATAACTAGCAAACAACATTATACTAAAAAATTAATGGAGCTAAACAATAACATTAAGAGATTGGCTCTGCGTTTTTTAATTGAGTTTGACCAACTCTTAAATCTTGACACTAACTCAAATTTTCAAGTACTCGCACATCTCGACTCGTTAGCATGTTTAGTAGTGTACCTATAAAACATAGCCTCAAATTTCCCTTAATAGATCAACTTTTCATGGTTAGTTCACAAAACCATTTGAAGGTCTTAAGCAAACTTTTTGGACAATCATTCATCACATATTCTCCCTTAACATTTTGAAAATAATTTGAAATTAAATTAAATTAAATCAAGAGGCATTTTGCAAGCTTGCGCCAGATCTAATGAATTATTTTTTCCTCTTATTGAAGGCTGTTCTGGACTTGTAGACATAACACCTACTAATAGATATTCAGTTGTTCACATGACATTATTCGTCATTGGCTGCTTGCAATGTGATGGGGTACTTTATTTGTGTACAGATGGGACTCTTCTGTATGAACGTGTCCCCAACAAGCCCGAGGCTGAGAAAGCTGCACTAAACAACATCTCTCCTACCCTGCTGAAACGTCGAGCTTATGAGGAGGTGAATGGGATGGATGGTAAGTGTCATGGCTACGTTACTTTCTTTACAATCCAAACTTTCACTCTCTTGCTGACATACACGGCATGGTTTAAACAAGAAATGTCATAATCCTTCATTTTCTAGATTTTGAGATTTTGATTCTTCAACCTTTACAATTAAAATAATTTTCCATGAATCCAACCTCACATTTAAGTATGGATGGATGGGAACAGGACAAGAAATGATGAAAATGACGCTTTAAAATAATTATTGTAAGTTAAAAATATTTATTGAATTTCAAAATAAAAATATATATTGAATTTTAAACTAATATAATAAGACTTGTAAAAGCTTTGATATTATTAAACATAATATAAATAATAAAATAATATAATACATATTTAGAAGAAGGTAAAGGAAAGGTGGATGGAAAACTTATAAAAGGGATCACAAACATGGCTTTTACAATATTAAAGAACATAGTTCACACGTTACATTGCTGTCAATAAATAATAAATGGCTGCCCATTGAAGAAAATTGATTGTTTTCGGCCAATCCCCTGACCTAGGTTTCATTCGGGGTGTCCATTGACCTGGAATACAAGGAATTTGCTTGTTCAGGGAAAAATCGTGGACTATTCAGGGAATTTTATAGAAATTTCTGCAATTTTCATATATTCACACAAAAAAAATTGCCACTTTTATTTACAATAGTCAAAATAACATTTTTTTCTCCCCAGTTAATACTCACCATTAATCCCTTTTAACACAGTTGTCCTTGATGAGCATACTAATCTCAGTTTTCAAGGTCATCATGTGAGTTTTGTGTCGTATTTCCACTCTATTGTGCGTTGATGGCAAAAATTGAGGCATGGCTATGTACATGTGCAAAAATTGAATTGCATTGTAGGAATAAGAAACTATTAAAGAATCTGTCCCGTAACACTTTTAAACTGTGCTGGTGTAAAGCGATCTTATAATATTCCAATTAGGGGTGTGTGAAGGCCACTCTTTAAATGCGAAGTGAATCTTGAAACTTGCGAAGAAAAGGCGAAGTCGAATCTACCCAGGATTTTTGTTGTTGTCACTTAACGCTACTTTTAATTTTTAAATTAACTATTTTTCTAGATCTTGTTAGTAACAAGGGCCAGAAAATTTTTCTTATTTGTGACCTAAGGACTATATTAATAATTAATGCACACAGGCTTACTGATAAGCTTAGTAAATTATTAATAAAGTTTTAATTTTTACTTACATAATGGAGTTTAAAATATTATTTTCCAAACTTTACATATGCATGTCTTTTCATCTGCATTTCTCTGATAGTAATAATTATAAATTAAATTCTATTTTCATTTCCCACTTTCCGTATCAGCCATTTTGAATAGTAAAGAAAATGGGAAGAAGTTATGAAAAATTCGGTGTCAAAATGCACTTGTAAATTTGTCACTGATAATTCCAAAGAAATAGAATATTAAGGACTAAACATTAGACGCGAGCTGGGATGATAGAACAACTAAAGCGTTTTCTCTAGTTCATACCAGTGGCCATGGTGTTATTTCTTTTTAGGTATTTTTATTTCTTACAAGATTAAGTTGGCAAATGTATAAAAATGAGGTGGCCCAATGGCTAAATAATTTAATAGTAAAGGAAATTGATAAAACTAAAGAAAAAGGAAAAATAAACTACTAAGAGTAAATATAATTAAGAAAGCCCACATAGGAAAGAGGAAAAATGTGGAAAGAATCTAATGCACAAAGGTGACATCTTCCTTTCTTCTGTCTTCTATAGTAGAAGTAGTCACACAAACATTTAAACACAAATAGAATAATATTTCGGCATTGTTGTCTTTATCAAACACAAAGAAGAGATTACAAATAACTCAAACACTGGATTACTCCATTTTGAATTTAAAGAAGAACTGTTAGAAACACATTGTGCCAACTGTTTTTGGGAGTAAAGATAAATTCCTTGGCTATGGTTAGTATTTATTTAAGAATAATAATAATTAATAATGATAATAATTTGAAAAATGATAATCTAATAAGGAAAGATAATAAAGAAAGAAACTATCTTTTGTTGAGGCCTGGTGGTAATCCATTGGTGGGCCAGTTCCCACTGTCTAAGTTGAGAACTATTGCACTGTTTGGGAAATGCTCTTAATATTTTGGTGGTGTAGCAGGTTTGAAAGTCCTGGTTGTGGGTAGTAGCATGGATGGGTACAGGCTTGTCCAGATCTTTGTGGTTTGTGTCAAAACGATGATTGTTCATTCGCTGTTTGAGAGAACCTGTAGTAAGGCCTATATACTCTGCATCACATGATTTGCATTGTAGTTTGTTATCCATCCCTTCATCTTCGGGGGTAACTGGTTGATGTCACAATGACGGAGACTTCTCGGTCAGACACGCGTGGGTAGGAAAAAAGTCGGCGAGTGTGTTTCGGCAACGTTAGTCGGGGTGGAACAGAAGGATGTTCCAGCAACGTTAGTCGCGGTGGAACGGAAGGATGTTCCGGCAACGTGAATCACGGTGGAACATGAGGAAGTCCCGGCAACGTGAATCGCGGTGGGAGGTATGGTGATGGTGGAGAGAATGAGAGAGAGGGTTAAACAAATTGCTCTTTCGTAACATAAGACAATTTAATAAGCTCTTTCGTATGGGTGGTGCACCCAGGTGGGTCACCACTGATTGGCCGAGGCTGACTGACCGAGGCTGACTCGCTGAGTCTGACTGGCTGACTGGCCTAGTGACCAAGGAATCACCGTATTAAATACCCTCCACTGCTGCCTGGCCTTGTCCAATGGGAGAAACAGGGGCTTCCCACTGGTGCGTGCAAACTGGAGGGATAGTGCCCATCACGCTAGCCAATAGAGGCAGGAGTTCTCTTTGACGCTGAGTATAGAGGTGAACTCGTCACGGATGGTTTCAAGAACATGGACTGTGGAGCGGTCCAGGCAGTAGAGAGAGTGGGTGGCGCGGCCTGTGCAAGTGTGGAGGAAAGAGACAAAGGCCGACTGAACATTGAGGCACAACAAGTTGATATATCAAGTCATTAGTTTTGCAATTGTAATAACCAGGGATTTTGTATTCCAATTTGGTTACTTTGCTGTTGAAGGATGTAGCTGGTAGGTGGATTCCACATGTGATGCAACGGGTGCTACCGCAGGGGTATGAACCTCTCAGATTCTTTTGGGGTCAGGAAGTCTGGGATGGACTAGAATATTTTGGAGATTGGGTGGCCATTTGAAAGTGACTCTTGGGGGTGAACTAAGAAGGTTTTGGGTCTGGGTGAAACTGGTTAGAAATGTGTAACCACTTTTAAGGATGGTGTTGATACGTTGTAAAATTAAGTTGGAGATAGTGAATATAATATATTAACATTTACTTACCCGCTTTTGATCTATGCTTACGTTGTTGTAGTTAAATTACTAGTAGGTGTTAAAATTCTGTTTAGTAAGGGTTTTAAAATTATCAAACATTTAAAAATGTAATATTTAGTAAGATAAAATTAAATCATTTGATAATTTATCGGATATTTATCCTTCCTTTGAAATTTTTCGAACATGTGAAGACTATCGTAGATGTCGAAGTCAAAGTCGAAGCCGAAGGAGATTTGTCCTTCGACTTCGACTTTTCGAAGCTTCGCACACCATTAATTCCATGAAGGCAGTCTTTTCTGTCTTGGCTTTCTTCTTCTCGTTCATTTCTAAAAAAGTTCTTTGTCGTTTGCTATACCCAGTGACCCCTGTGGCCAACAATTTATTTGTTACATGCCTGCTAGAGAGAATATGTTTCTTCAGTGTGTCCATATTTTCCCACTTGAAACTATTGTTACATACATCACACTTTAAAATACTTTAATCACTCATGTAAGATTTGTTAGTTTCAAAATAAAGATTTGAGCACGCCACACAGTGATTGAGCACGTGACGAAAAAATGTATTCAAGCAAATAGCCACCGGAAGAATGCAGTGGTTGTCCTTTCTAGGCAGCAGACACCCTCACAAGCTCACTTGCATGGGCTTGGTGGAGGAGGGAAGGTGTGAAGGGGAGGTGCAGATGGGTCTGTTTTTGGCACTTGATCTTGTGATCGGCTCGTGGTCTTACAATGGGAAAATATCAAGAAATACCCATCCCAAGCGCTTTGAATGTGCATTAAAAAATGTTAAATCCAACCAATTGTCCCAATTTACAGATATCTATATTTTTAAATTATAAATCACTGTTTCTTCGCTAATAAAGGCATTTATCGTGGAAATAGTTGTTTATTGCTTTATATCGCAAATATAAAACTTCTTGAAAATTCATTCAAACCATATGAAACGTGAACATTTAAAAAAAAACTATTTTGATGACTTTATTTTTATTGCTAAAACGAAAAAACAGTTTGTCTACCAATAGGCCATTGCTTTAGGCTGATAACCTTTATAAGTTATAACCTCTTCATAGAGCGACACAATTTCAAAATGTTTATGTGTCTAGAAATATTATACTAAATAATATTTGTAATGTATAGAGAATGGAAAAGTTAGAAATTGGCACTGGAAAAGTCAGGAAATTTTAAAATATACTTTAATTGGACACCATGTTCATTCTATCAGAACTCATCAATAGGAAGTGTTAGACGTGCATCATAGCTTCCTAAAAGAAAAAACATAAAAACTCAAGCAGGAATTGCTTAAGAATGATAGGAACATGTAAAATGAACAAATAACTGTTAATAGAGAGAGCACTTGTTTCTCTCTACAAGATTTAAAATGCCCCTCTCCCAAGATTAGGTGAGTTTTCGCAATTAACTTGGTTACGTCTTGATATTGAAGGTTTACAACCAAGTGGCCAAGAAGGAGCACGAAAACCATTTTGCGATTTTTTCTTAAACAAAAATGGTTGGGGTGGAGTAGTTCTAACAACTGGTAGGTACATTTATGTCATCTTATTACATGTACTGCAAATTGACGGAAAATGAGCTATTTAATTTTATTCTTGGTTAGATGGGTTCTTAATATTTACACAACATATCTTCCCAAAAATAACCTTAAGAAAACATGAAGTATGTATTGAATATTAAATAGGCCCAGATCATATAGTACACTTTTACATCTACATTCTGCCATTACTATAGGGAAACTGCATAAAAACTAGTTATGGTTGTCACAGTGAAATATTACTCAATAATTCTGAATGTGGCTGCTGGTTCGTTTTGCTGTCAAACCTTTTATTTACTGGGATTTAGAGAGCTAAGAATCAAGGTATCAAAAATCATAATATTAAGATACTAAGATCGATTTAATCAAGGGTATCAGGGACTCTACATTAGTTCGACATTTGTAGTTTAAAAATGATTCATCACCTAAACCAACTTTTAAACAGCAAAAATAGGTTATCTTGTTTAATATTATAATTGGCTGGGTATGTTTCACATCCGTGTCATGGTTTTTAAACGCTAAACTAACTGATGTCTTATGTTGTATTAATAGAATAAAACCACCTTCTCTTAAGTACATAATTCTATTTTTTCTTTACTCATTAGCTTTGATTGATTTTTTAAGGCATATTGAGCTACACACACCTTTTTCAAGATTTTTGATACAACAAAACCTTGTAGTTTCCATAACCCACTAACAATAAATTTTGTTTACTTCTTTCCAAAAAAAAACTACCATTACGTCTGTTTAGTGTAAGTGCAAACTACAAAACTCTTGATATTTCACTGTAGGGAAGCATCCGGCATACATCCATTTACACAGCACCTAACTGATGTATAGACTTAAAAAGAAATGCTGCAGAAAACACTACAATCCTTTTAAGACAAATTTCTGGATGTAATGATTCCAAAGGAACAAAAATGTACAAATGGATTAAGATTGATGAATAATGTGAGCCGAGTTTGGTTCAAATTGAAGAAGTGGACACTACACACCCCTACATAAAAACGTTCACAGGAGTCAAATTCTATGGCCTAGCAATTTCTTTGGTCCAGTCCAAAGGGTATTTTGTATTTTCCTTTTTACTAGTAATTTTATACACTTCGAGTTTTCATTGGTTTGAAGTGGACCTAGACTCATTGAATTAGAACTTTCGTGATTTTACTGCATGTTCCTCTTTCTTCCATACATATTATATTATGTTTATTGATTATTCCTTTTTATTCCTATCACTTTTTTTATATATATAATATTTTATGGCTTCTCTATAACTTATTTAGCCTTGCCACTTTCGAAGTACTCTCCTCCTTGGTAGATGCACTGCTCTCACCACCACTTCCACTTCTTGAAACAGTCCTGATAGGTATGTTTCGAAATCATTCATAGATATCTATGCAGATGTTTTCAATAGTGTTGAATCTTCCATCTTTCAACTTAGATTTTAGTCATGGAAACAGGTTAAAGTCCATGGGGGGAGGGCAAGGTTCAGGCAAGTAGGGCGTTTGGGGAAGCACACTTATCTTTGCATTTGCACAAAAGTCATGAATCAGTAGCAATGAGTGTGCAGGTGCGTTGTTGTGATGGAGAAACCAGGATTTGTTTTTCCACAGCTCAGGGCTTTTTCTCTTGACATTTTCTCTCAAACGTTTCAGAACTTCAAAATTATACCACCAATGCTCCGTTTGTCCCTCTGGTAAAAATTTGTGATGAACAACGTCCTCAATATAAAAATAAAACTATCGGCATGACTTTCATATTTGACCTGCCTGCCATGCTTTTTTCAGTATTCACAAAAAAAATTTCGAACCCACTCTAAAGACTTGGTTTTGGTCTCAACATCATAAACTGTAAACCTATCTCTCATCACCAGTGATAATTCTCTTCGTGAGTTTTTTTGTCCTCGTTTGCATGATCCAAAAATTTCTGACAGAGCTCAAACCGATTGTCTCTTTGATCCTGAGTTAGCATTCATGAGACGAACTTTGCAGCAACTAAACTCATTTCCAATTTTTCAGTCAGAACTTCATGACAGGATCACATTGAAATGATGTACTCGTCTGCATTTTCTCAAACAATAAATAGACGATTTAAATGTATGGTTACCCGAACTTGGGTCACATGTGCATCTTCATTTGACGTCGATAGCCGCCCTGAATGCTGACAATCATCAGTTGACTGCCAACCAACCCCCTTTGAATCTCTTAAACCATTCATAACACTGTGTACAGCCTAAGCACTGATCACCATAAACTTGTTTCATCATTTCATGAATTTCCGTAAACATTTTCCCAAGTTTGACGCAAAATTTGATAATGATACCCTGCCTGCTCTTATAACTCAAGTCATCTTGAAAATCGTAATACATCTCAGTTCCTAAGCCAAACAATGCGGCTGACTAATTACAATAGAATGACAAGATAAATAGTAGATTAATTACTATTTTTGTCTAAGCAACTCCACTTTCCAAACATATATATGACATCCCCACAGTCTGAAAGAATATACCTGATGTGCTAGTCCCTGCATTACACAGGGGATTTCGGACCCTCCAAACCTTTCAAGAACCTAGTTAGTAGTTACTCTTGAGTTGCCTGCCGTTTAGTCGAAGCATTGTGTGCCTTCACTATAGTTAGAGCGGTAACATCAAGGCTAGGTGAGGAAGCGGACTGTTGTATGTAAGGACACTTATTGTTGTGGGACTTATCTCAACTTGTTAAACTACATCACACTGTGTAGCTCATCAAGTTCCTATTCAATAAACGACTCTAAAGAATACGAACAATTATTTGACGCCACCTAACCCAACCCACTCAGTCCATCCTGATAGGTCAGCTCACTGGGGTGGCGAATAGCGACAATTTATTGGTTACATTAAATATTTTCACTAAAAAAATGCTATTTTTTTTCATCCATAAAACTTGAGGGATATTGCAACATTTTTGAACACTCCTGTAATTTTATATATTTTTTAAACTGATTTAATCCACTCTAAAAATAAAAAAGTCAATACATTCTACATTTAAATGTCTTCTTTTTTTTTTAACTGGAGATTTTATGAAAGTTGATTAAAACATGTATTTATTTCCTCTATATTTTTATCCTAGAAAATCCCTTATAAATTGCTCTTTCTCTCTCTCTCTCTCTCTCACACACACACTCTCTCTCACACACACTCTCCCACTCTCTCTCACACACTCTCCCACACACTCTCCCACTCTCTCACTCACTCACTCACAAAAATTGAAAATTTGTTTTTGATAAAGTTTGTGTAGAATTGGAGCATATGCTAACCTCACCAACTAATCTAGACTATAACATAAGCTATGTTATAAATGTGCAAAGTGGTGCCCACTTCCTGAACTTCTTTAATTTATTCTTCAGAGCCCACCTTAACAATATTGTGTGAAATGCTTATCACTTGTTAGAGTGTTACTTTTTATGTTTCTATTTCTCTTTGTTGGCTCAAACTCAGACCTGGACTGGGATGAAGGTATGTAACAAAAAATATTAGTTCTAATTCGAGTTTAGCATTAAAAATTTGCTCTGTATGAGAACAACCTATCATTGTTTCAAAATGTTTGTCTCTATTCAAATGACAGTCAAGTTTAATTTCAAATTTTGAAACCTTTAATGTGAGGCTCCCGTTTTCACGGATTTTATGGGTTTTTGCAGACTTGTAGTTATAAAACAAATCACAGGATATTTGAGCAATTTCACAGATTTAAAAAAATAATTTTTTTTAAGTTTAACTTACAAGTAAAAATATTGCAATATGGACCAAAACATATGGATTTCGATAATTCGATTCTTCAATTCCGCCCTTTAAAAGTTAGCATGCCCAGTCCTAATAAAGACCATATATACCTTGCTATAAGTAGCAATGCCTGGTCCAAGCAAGGGAAATATATGTGGACCTTGCTAGTTTCAAACAAGATAACTAGAAAATGTATGTCGGGACAAGTCAAGTTAATCAAGTTAAATTACAAAAATTAGTTTTATTATTGATTCTTTCGATACTGTTACTGTTAAGAATTGAAGGAAATTATAGTGTGATATTAAGTCTGACATTCCTATGCTTAAAACTGTTAAAACACATTTTTTATTTGTTCGTTAACATATAATAAATGATAAATTGATAACTACACAAAATGAACAAAAAACATAAAGCTTGAGCATATGGGTCGATGTATGTACAAACCCTGATGGGAAAAAGAATCAAAATGGCCAAAGAGAGGAAAAAAGTTACACATTGGCTATGTGCAAGATATGTAATCCTAATTTTAACATATTCAACAGAAGAATATATTATCTTAGGAGCCAAGAAAATAACCGATTATCGTAAAAAAGAACTTTATTCAGAAATGTGTTAATTTTAGCCCAAATTTATAGCAAACTTTGTTCTATTTTCTGTTCCTCAAACTTGTGACAACATCCCTTGATTATAAAAAAGAAAACCAGTACAAAGATTCATCACTTTTCATAGCCCATAAAACACACAAACTTATAGAAGCAAGCATTCAAAATATCGACAAAAAGGATTTCTTTCATCATATCTGAAGATTTTATGAGATGGGACTAAAAGAACTATATCGTCTCTTACCTCTTATGATGAAATTTTAAAGAATGTTATGATTTTTATACAGATAACATATAATCATCAGGAGACTGGCAAAAAGTGGAAAAACTGTCAAATCAGTTTCCAAATGTCATTCACGATAATGTAGAGTACTATTTGGGATCCACTCAACTTGTTGAACATTACCAGTTCTTACAGTATTGGCACAGATTGGTTCAAAGTGTTGCAACATGAGAATGGAAAAACATGTTTTTCAACATTGTGCAAACTTGCCTAGGCACAATTATTATGCAGGAGTGGAAAGAGTTTTTAGCAAGTTGACACTGATTACGAATGCCCATAAGTCTTCACTAATACTGAATGCTCTGTTGCACTGTTCTTTCAGAAAACACCCAACCAAGTTTAAGCCAACAGATTAAATGTGAAGGAGAGCTAGGATACTTAAGAAATAGGAAAAATAAGAAATATTGCATTATAAAGAAAGTTATTAATTGCGAACATAATGTAAACTTTAATAATATAACTAGTCCAAAGTTGTACAAAATGTGAAGTTTTTGTCTTATAGTAAACCATTTGCATATTTAGGGGAAAAAATCATGTTTTCTATAAGAGTTTTTACATATAAAATTAATTAATACTTTACAGGGTTTTTTCATGACAAAAATAAGACTTAAAGCAGGGCAACAAACAAAGAATTTTTTTTAAATGATAACAGCATTTTATAATGTATCAAATAATAAATTTTTAACCCGCCTCGGTGGCGTAGTTGGCTAACGCGCCATTCGTGTTGAGCCAGACCACCGAGGACAGGGAAATCGAGGTTCAAACCTCGGTCGGGTGAACTGGGGGGGG
>CABFWB010001607.1:86980-131613 GCA_902151455.1 Timema bartmani
CTCTCCCTCCATGCAAATGCGGGTTCACTTTAAATGCAACCTTCCCAATTCCTAATCCATTAGTGTAATTAGTACTTAAGCGTATAACCCAAATGGGGGTAGTAAGACGCGGTGCTAAATAAATAAAAATAAATTAATTTTTAAGTTAGGGGTGTGCGAATATTTGAATATCATACCATAACATTTTGAATTATTTGCGCATTTTCAAATACCTAAAAGCAGCAATTAGTTTATTCAATTAAAACTCATTGGCTGTGCTCACTAATGGCAATATTCAGGCATGTTCACTCTAGTAGTAAGTAACTTTTTTGTTGTTATTAGTGATTCATGTGTTAGTTTCTATTCAAACTAAAGTTAACTTAGTATATAATATTTTTACTTCACACAGTACATTTATTTTGGTTACCTGTGCGGTAATGCCATTTTGACTTTGTTATTTCTCGCCCGAAAATTTCCTAATTTCCCTCAGGAACGAGACCGCAAATAGGAACAAATTTAAAAATGATTTTCCACTGTGGCTTATATTTATTTTTCAAATTTATAATGTATTTTTAAACTTATTTTTCTCATTTGTTTCTAGATATAAACCATAAATATAAATCTTTTAATCTTAAAAAATGGTTAAAGGGAAAAAATTATGGTAACTTAACATTTTTAAATTGTAATTTTTCAAAATAAAACCTAAATAATATTTTGTTTAACTAGTGTTGAATAAGGTTTTTGATGCAATATAAATTAAAAAACCTAAGCCTAATGTAACTATTTTAACAATCATATATTTTTAATAAAACATTTTTGGTATAAATATAAATGAATTCTAAAAATAAATTTCAAGATTGGCAAAGTTCTTAAACAAACAACCCATGGTGAATAAAAACCTACACAGTCAAATATCAAATATTCAAACTAATCTTAATAAATAAATGAGTCATAGTCTTGTTCATTAAAATATCAAAAACATTTCTCAAATGAGCCAGTAAGCCTGGTTACCTTTTACGTTTTAGTTTTTAAAGCTCTTACAAAAACCGCTGTTGGTTCAAAAAAATATTTGTTTATCCAACTATTATTATCTATGATACAAAAGCAAATGTATGTCATTATGCAAATAAGTGGGGTGAAGGTGTATTTCCTGCATAATTTGATATTTGAAAACAACTTTTATCGTTGTTTTGTACTAAAAATATATTTTCCTGTCTTAAATCTACATCTTAAATCACAGTTTTACTAACAATATTTTTAGTCAACATTTTACTACCTAATATATGTATACCCTGGTCTATCAAATTATACCTCCTATCTCGCTTCTATCAGTGCAATTTTTCCAATAATTATAATCTATGCCAAACCACACCCTGTCAGTTAACATCTACGAGTTGTAGAGACACATCATGTTCCATCATTTAAAAACCTAAATTTGTTTGTTTGAATATTATTACAATCATTTTTTTTTTCTATGTTATTTTACATTCTACGTTTCACTCTAACTGTTTATATTATTTAAAGTCCTTAATTTTAATTTTACAGTTTCATGATTATGGTACAGTAACCCGCGTACCAAAACATGTTGGCTAATTAAGGTTCCAGAATTCTACATCATAAAACTGGAACACCTAAAGGAGTAATGGGACAATCAATCAGATAAGACTTAGATAAATTTAAAAAAATTAAGAAAAATTTGGGTATTGTAACTTTTTATACTATAAACAAAATCAGCAAACCTTGAAATAGATATGTTTACAATATTTTATACTTTTTAACTCATTTTATTAAGTTTTATTTCTCATTCTCATTAAAAACTAGTTTGATAATTATTTGTTTAATATGTTGTGATTGTTAGTTTGACCAATTTGACAATTTGACTCATACAATGAAAAAATATTGAGTCCAGGTTGATATCTTAAATATACAAAGTGTGTTGTAAAAAAACAAGAAAAAAACAGAGATGATTAGAGTATAAGCAACTTGTATAGGGTTTTAATTATAATGAAATTTACTTCAATACTCTCTTTTATTAATTAAATAATTTTAACACGTATATTTGTAAATGAAAATATCCAAGTCTTAACATGTATCTTATTTTTAATTTTAAAGTATGACAATCAATTTTAATAAGAGTGAAAAATTGAATTGAAATAAGTTTCTTATTAAGATAATTTCTAGCGAGAACCTATACAAGGCGCATGCACATGGAGGAATGGAATTAAAGCAGAAGAAGTAACCATGCGTGATTATTACTTTAACCCTTTTGCTTCATATTTAATTTTTACTTATCTTCAGAAATGCTAATTATAGGTCAAAAATTCAAAATCTGAAAATTTGCATGATTATCAAGATTTTGATTAAATAATGTGATTTTCAACTAGTAATATATTTTAATTATGAAATTTGGCACCACGTTGTTTATAAATCACATAATAATATATATTTTATATCGATCAAATTTTATACGTCACATATTATTTATGTCGCATTTTACCCAAATGCAATGTTATTCTGCTATCAGGACCATTCTTTATTTTACTTGCAACCCACAATAATGTCAAATTAATTGCTAAATAAGGATTTGACAGGCCTAATATGGGCCAAATGTAATAAAAAGAAAATTTTTGAAAATTAGGTTACATCAACACAACTTGAACAATTGTGTGCTACATTGGTGCTTTTCTCAATGTAGTGTAGTCTATAAAATTATATATTTGTCTTGGGCATGATTTCAAAATAGGAAATAGCTCAAGAACCAAAATAAAATAGCAATCCATTAATCCCTCAACAATATTTTCCACCACATAAATATTGCACGTGTGCTACAAGTAATTAAATACTGAAGTAAACAAGCGCTACTACTGTTATGATTTAGCAGCTGGTAACTGACAGTTCTCTAAATTAAAAACCCGATGTCAGAGGCGCACGTGCATGCTAGTATGAAAAATTCAGCTTTGTATTTCCGACTGTTGCAGCAAGGGTAGATAAAGTATTACACGTCGTGGGGTGAAGTCCATTTCCGCAGTCAATTGCTATAATGCTGAGATCAGATATATCCAATTAACGCAGCAAAAGGGTTAAGGACTATTGAAAATTTTCTAAATTCTTGTGATTCTCACATTTTCTTATGGAGTAAATAAAGTTACATATGTATTTTGGGGAATATTAGCTCATTAGAACATCAATTTTATAAACTTTAATTGTGTCTTTAAAGACATGAGTGTTAAAACCACTTAAATTATTTTTCTACTTTGTTTTTATTTGATTGTTGTTATTTTTGAATAATGTTTTTTGAATTGTTATTTCTAATTTAAAAACCAATATTTCCATTCTTTAAACTTTTTATTTTCAAAAGCATTTACTATTTTTTTAAATGTATTTCATTCTTATTTAAAAAAATGTGTTGTTTTAATATACTTTTAAAATCTCACATATAAAAGATGGTTTTATATTTTGTTTGTTTTGACTAATCACATTTTAAAGATACTATTTTATTTTAAAAATAAACAAGTATATAGTATTAACATTTTAAAATTATGAATATACTCTGGAGCTTTTTCAAACACTCGGCTGAGTTTGACCCGAATGATAAAAACCAAGTTCACTGGCCCCTATTAATTATGCTATTGCAATAGTTTAAAAAGTAATATTGAACTATTACTTTCAATAAAATTGGACTTAGTTTTACTAAAGCGAAATAGTTATTTGATTTAACCAACATGCTTATTTATTTTTTATTTATACTATTTTTTTAATTTGAAGTTTTATTCCATTTTATTTGTATATTAACTTTTAAAACTAATGGCATTATATTTTTTCCTTAAAACATTATTTTATTTTTTAAAGATTAACTTGAAATGTATTAACCTTAGTTAATATATATCTAAATACATAATAACAGAGATGATGATGATGATGATGATGATGTGATGATAAAGCACAGTGTTTAACTACCCGTTTAGGCTGTACGTTAACTTGAGAAAGTGGTATTTTATTTATAATTTTGCAGATAAAAAGTTTAGCAATGGGTTTTTTTTAATGAAAGTTTGAATTTAGGTGAAAATATCTTCCACATGACTTTGTTCAAAATTATACTGACTCATATTTTAAACATGTATATGAGTAAATACTAAACAGTTATAGATCTGTTTGATTAACTATTTAACTTCGAAAATATTCTTAATCAAAAAATCCCCATTCGCACACTCCCAATAATATTTAAATTTATAGTTTAGTATTTATCTCTAGAAAAAGATGTGCTCATATTTATATAGGTAATTTGATCAAGGCTAGTTGCTAATACATTCAATTTATGTATCTCTTTATTTTAGTTCCTACATATAGTATTCATAAATTTGATAATTGATCCGGCTCTATTCATAACCTAAAGATCATTTTGATCTCCCAAGCCTCGCTAGTCATGTACATTTAATTGTATAAGCGAATGCTCCATCCTGCATATTATACTGTCCTTGATCATTCCTTCCAAATAGAAGTGCAAGGCCTGCACACTTACTAGAAAACTATAGGCCTTGCCCTTTCTCTCCTCCTTTCAATGTTTAATTTAGCAGTTTGGCGCCATTTTTCCTTTGTTAAAATATCAACTTGTAATCAGATACATCATGTAGAAGTTTGTCCAACCCTGTGCTAACACTCACATGCCTTACTGGATAGATTCTTAATTACTTGTGTTATTACATGTATGAAGGTACACCAATAATCAATAAAAAAAGGCCTGGGTGCACATGTAACCAGTTTTGCTTATCCCGACAGGCCTTGTAGTTCCACAGCCTGGTCCTCCAGCCAAGCGAGCTCACAAGGACCCTGGACCCATGCGAGCTCCTGACAGCTTCTCGGCTATGTTGGGTCGTCCTGTCATCAACCACCTCAATGGCAAGACCAAGATTGCCACAATGACTCGCTCAGGAAGTGGTCGCAAGCAGGTCATCTCGTGGATGGATGCTCCTGATGATGTTTACTTCCGCTCTACCGATGGAACCAAGTAAGTTTCTAAGGTCTGTTACACATTGTGAGTTTGTGTGTTCTGGTACATGTTTATTGCTATAAATACTTGAGGAGTCATAGTCAACTCAACTTCTAAATGTTTGTTTGGATAGTGAACTGATAAAATTAATTAAAAAATCAATTTTTTTCTCTCTGTTGGCAGAAATAGTAAGTTTTTACGCTGACTACACAGTTACCCTAGCTTTTTGTTGTATTGACTTTCAGGAAAATGAGAAGACAGCTGACAGGTACAGAGTTACGCCGCGCAGCGAGGAAGCCATGGAGAAAGCTAAACGCCAAGTGCATGGTGGACAATCTGCTGGTGATTCTGGACTGACAAAGTGCACCGGTGGCGGGGAACATTGAAGCTCAATAAGTTTGTGCGGGTGATTTCGTCCCGCTGCCTCCCAATACGGAAAAACTACTGTCGTCAATCGACACGACTTTTTTTTTAAGGCAATAAACTTTTAATGTAGGATCTTTGAAGTAATTTGTATAAGGATTTCTGTATATTAGCAAGATGAGACTTGCTTTTTATTGTGCACAAAGAGAGAAAAACTAACTTCCTTAAGAGTCTTAAAAACTTTTTCCTTTATAATTACAGGTCTCAGCTGTACAGTTTTATTTATATTAGAGATGGGTCGAATCTTTAAAATTGTTTAATTTTATTTAAAGTGGAAATATTTAAAGTTGAATCCAAGAAAAGTTGTTTAAGAATTGGTGCCACTTACCAAATCTATCTTGTTTGTCAGATCTATTATGTCATAAACAACAAAGGAACTTTTTAAAGTAAATTAACTATAGTAAAACTCTGTGGTCCTTTTTTGTGATTTTGTTATTCTCCTAACTACAAGAGTCTATATAATTCCCTTTACCAATTGCTTGAAATTGTTATTTCTAGTCAAGCTCTTCATAATTGTATTCTAGATGCTTTTTTGAGATTTTTACGAATCTTGAATCTCTTGAATACCATAGTATTTGAGAGAATCGGGATTCAAGCGTCCCATCTCAAATATACATATACATATAGAGAAAGAGAGAGAGTACATGTTTCAGTGTGTTCTTTTTTCTTTTCTTTTTTTATATATTTGGCTTTTTTAAATAAGAATGGAAATAGTTTATAGAGGTATAATAATATCTCATGTTCTTTATAAATGATTCATTGGTAGGAACAACATATTTTCATTGGTAACACTTTATTAAAATTAAACTATTCTGTGTTTACTAATATTCACACAAAGTGTTGACTGTTGGCCACTCCTCTTGTTAGTCAATTCAAAATATAATGTGTGCTTATGCAATTTTTTTCAAATCAGTATTTTTGTGAGAGGTACAAAGGTAAATTTTTGGTCATGCAACCATAATTATTTCATTGCTCATAATGATGCACAATTTATTTGGTTAACGACAACACTAAATACTTCAATACGTAATTACTCTTCCAAAAATAATAATTCATTTCATACCTAATAAAATTGGTGCTTGTTATATGCAAAATTTAAAGTAAAAAAGAGAAGAAAAACTGTGTTTGAACTCGTGCGACTGTCGTGGTGACTGTATGATGTTGCCTAAAGGAGTGATTACTGTCACATTGATTACAAATTACTTGAAAGGAAACTGTTGCTTCTGAAGGGAGCTAATAGCCAAAGTGTCATGTCTGACAAGTGTGCCAGTCATTGAAAGCAGACCTGTGTTGTACAAAAAGAATTGATTTTTTTAACTAATAAAAAACTGGTGTTGCTAGAGACAAAGTGTTGAGATTAGAGACGAGCTAAGGAGAATATAAACTTTGTGCGCCATTCTACGAGATGTTTGTGGGAGTGGAAGTGTCAAGGGGGGGAGGCCGTTATGTTTAGACTTAAGTCCTAACATACTTTATATTATCCGCGGCTACAACCTTGCGTCTTATTTAGAAACAGATTTTCTTTGCTCCCCTCGTTAACAAAGTACAAGTTGCGTGTGTGTGTGAAGGTATGGAAGAGACTGCTGTGACACTATACGTAAGGACCCATCAATTCATTATTGTTGTAGTGTTTTAGATTATTGTTTATTTCAACTCTTTTGTTTGTACACTTGGTAAAGAAAGAAACTTAAGGAAAAAAACACACACATACCCCTTTTTTTTCAGCCATGTGTTGGAAGAACTGTTTGTATAGTAAAAGAATCATTTTTACACTTTGTTTTCCAAGGTGACATATTTGACAAAGTTCTCATTAAATACAGAGTGATTTGTGAGTATTATTAATATATTATTGTTGCTATTTTTTTTTCTCCCTTAATGATTCAAAACATGGTTTAAGCCCTTTTACCGTCCAATTGGCACAACTACCCGCTCAAGCTAATTGAATTGAATAATACTCATATTTATTTATTAGGGATGCGCGAGGCTCAAAAATTCGAAATCAAGATGAGAAAAAACTAAATATCTCATCTCCAAAATCTAAAATGATTCTAGAAAATTCAAGAAATTTAAAAAAATTAATGAAAAACCAAGAAATTGACCTATGGAATTTAAAAAACAAACTGATAATTTTTATTTTTAACAAAATTTGATAATAACCTAAATACCCAAAAATAGGACGCACTTTTTCCTCTAAAACAAGTTTTATAAAACCATGTATCAAATAAATGCACTCTTGGATGATAGGTAACAAATGTTGCACTTGTGATGAAGGCATGTAGTATATCAATATAGATTTAAATATTTTACCATCTCTAATACTTAACTTCAATGAGGTTTTTTAAAAATAGATGGATCTTGACACACTAATATTAAAAAATATATCTTCAAGCCAAAATGGTACAAAATGAAATGTTCAACACTCCTCTATTCACTTCTACTCTCCCCATATTATTAAGAAACTTTTTATGGAGCCTATATGTCACTTGTTATTCTATTGTGTCAAGAGTTGGGTGTATTTGTTTACTAAGTTAAAATTGTATGCAGGGTTGATTATCTAGGAAAGAGCATCTCTTGTCAAGATATACAGTAGCTACAACACAACTCAACATAGTAATAAAATATATCAAATACTAAAAGCATTAGATAAGTAAGAAGAAAATAGGGTGTATTTTGTTTATTTTCAAAGAAGATTCATTTTCAGACATGAATAATTTTATTCCTATATTCTGAGGTAGATTATTTTTCAGTCACTTTGGTAAATATTAAGTCTAATTGCTAGCTATTATTTTTTTTCCATAAAGAAGTTGAAATTGATGAGCTATATAACCTTAGTTTGTTGAAAAGTGAAAGTGTTTTAAAGATTAGATGCATCATTAAGAAAAGTTTTGGTAATAAATGTTTTTCAATATCAAACTTTAACATATAAACTGGTCAACTTCAAAATTAATGGTATATATTGCAACTATTACTATTTTAGTATTTTATTAACTAAACTTAAAACGCATATGAGGTATATCTTAAGTTTTTTGATTGAATCAAAAGACAACCCAAAGCAAGTGTCAGCCAAAATGCCAAAAGAAACTTAAGTGTGCTATAAATTACAGTCATATATTTTAAAAAACATAATCTACATTTTGGTACTTTCAAAGGAAGTTGTCTCCTTCTTGTATATAATTATTTTTTCTTATTGTCTCAATATAGTTTTGAATTGAAAAATTCCGTCTCGCTTATCCCTATTATTTACTGTTTAAATTTGATATTAGTCTTTATTTTGAAAACATTTTATTAGAGCTAGGCCAATCAAGGCATTGTCAATTATTTAGTTTATTTTCTTTACAATATTTCAAAGGTAATATACTGAATGACACACACACATTTTTTTATCACACCGTCTTACTACCTGTGCACTGTGCAGGCTATATGTATATTATATGATAATTATTCTTATGGGGTAGAAAGGAGGAAAGAAGCATTTGTATAGAAGGAGAGTGGGAAACCATAAAGGAAAAACTACCCTCTCTAGACGAGACCGAGATTTGAACCCAGATCTCCTTGTCATCAGCAAGCCAGTATAACACAAGAGTGACGCCTTAGCCACTGAAGCGGATAAAAATTATTAATAAACAGAAAATATAATCAAAACCCAAAATTTTCTATGGCGACTATTTGTAAAAAGGGACCTGGCGGTCTAGGGGTAAGGTGTCTGACTTCTGTATTAGGGGTCTGGGGCTCAAATCCCAGTCCTGGCACAGATTTATCTGAATACTAAACCCTTCCTTCTCCTCTTGTAAAGTGTGTTCTTTCACGCTTTGTGAATATGTGGCATCCCAGGCCATGTTTTGGAACCCATTTTAAACTGTAGGGCCCCTCTGCTTTCCACCATCATCATTCTCACGTATCATCCTACCATCTAGTAATAAAGTAATTTGCCTTAATGGTGTCCCCACCTCAGAAGAAATTCTCCATGCCAATAAATCAGATGTAAGATAAAGTCGAATGACCAAGATCTAGAACATTAGTCCCACCCAGCACTATTTGAAACAGGGGTAGAGGGAAGTGCAAGGTAGATAAAGTGTTATAGAACACTTGATATAAGTTCAAAATGCTCTATTGTAAGCATAAATTATTAATTTATTATTGTTATTATTATTATTTAAAACTAACACAAAACACAACTGACTCACTTTAACTTTTCTTTCTACAAAAACCCTCAAACTCCTACACTTTATCTACTCTCCACAAAATACTTAAACTATCCTGATATCCTGAACAAAACCCATGAAATTGAAAACCTTCCACCTCGCTGCTTTCTTGTCACCATTGATGTCATGGCACACTGTACACTAACATCCTCCATGTTCATGGAACACTTCTTAGAGCACAAACCTACCACTTCTTTCCTGATGGACCTGGCTAAAGTCATACTTTAATACAACTTACACTTCCTGGAAATAATATTAGTTAATATATATCTAAATACATAATAACCGAGAAAGTGATCTTTTTTATTTATAATTTTGCTGATAAGAGTCTAGCAATGCTTTTTTTTCATCATGAAAGTTTGAATATGGGTGAAAATATCTTCCACGTGACTTTGTTCAAAATAATACTAACCCATATTTTAAACATGTATACGAGTAAATAATAACTAGTCATAGATACATTTGACTAACTACTTGAATTAGAAAATATATATTAACTCATTAATATTAGTTAATTCAGATTAAGGTCATAGCTATTAGTAAAAGCATGGCTCCATCATATTAAAATCCTTGCATGGGGCTACTTAAATAACACTTGAAAGTTTAAACTATTATAGTCTACTCAACTTTCTGTATGGCTGTGTTACATTTATGACATTTTCATGATTTAGCCTCACTCTAAAGCATCCTTGGACATCCTTCTAGGTAACCTTAACAATTTCACCCACAACAAATCACAACATAGTCTCACCTTACTTCTACAATAAAAGCTATCAACCTTACAGCCTTGCCACATAAGACAGATATATTCAGATCCTAGCAATTTAGCCAAATATTGTGAACAACTCTTCCTAGCTTTCAAAGGCAGAGGAAACCCCAAGCCTTTAACAGACAACCAAAGCCCTAGAGACTACAATGACCCTCCATAAAAGGTTGAGGACATCCTGATCTACACTGAATAAACATCATCCATAAAAGTAGCTATAAGCTCTTAACCAGTTTCACCCAAAACTTTCTCAGTTGATCTCCCATAATTGCTACATAATGCTTAAAACTTTCAAATTTGTTAAGTTTTTGCCTTGAGATATATTTTAGACCTTTAATTTTTCATGTAGAACACCTTTAAATATTTAGGATCGTATTAAGAATGAAGCTGTACTATATTCGGACCAATACATTAGTTTGTATTTCCCTAAGAAAGCTATAATATAATTTTCTTTTACTTTCATTTTAATAAATTTGATTACTATGTTCATTATTTAAAAATACATTTTATTTTTCATATAAATAGATGGCTTGCATTTCTACAGAAAATATGTGAAATTTTAGTCCAACAATGTTTAACCCCATTGTTTTAAACTGTTTTTTAAATTTTAAATGGAGTAGGTTAGTTTTCTTCTCTTTCTTTGATAAGGGCAATATTATGTGTAACCTGAACCACTAGTAAGACACGGTTCAGAAAAAAAAAAGTTAAAGGAAATACTGCTGAAATATAAAAAATTTGTTTTGTCTTAGAATATGTGTGTGACTTTTTCTACAATAGAAGCCAGAAGAAAGGAATATGATTTCATATTTTGTGCGTTGGATTCTTCCTAAATATTTTACTATTTCCCTAGGTGGACCACATTACATTAATTAGTTTATCTTTCCGTATTTTTATTATTGGGGGTCACCTCATATTTAACCCTTTCCCAAGCCCTATTTTATTGGCGCAATTCCCCACCACTACCCCGTTTATTTTTGATAACATGAAAATTCGCACATGATTCTATGCTATAAGCAATAACTCGGGACATAATTAACATATTACGTTGACATTTTTAGAAACAACTTATTTTATTAGGGATCACATTGACATTGTTAGCAACTACTTATTATACTTTAGGCAATCTATTTCATTAATTTACTATTAGTTTTCAACTCCCAACTTATCTTTCCTGGTGGTATTTAAGAAAACAATCAGCCCTGCAGAGGGGCAGGTCACAGTTCCTACATTTCCATGAAGTCTGATTTCCTCGTCCTGTACGAGATCTTTTCTTTTTATTGCTGCAGTTTGCACAAACTTTATTTCTGCCTTCAATTTTTTTTTTTTTATATAGATTTTTTTGACGAAGGTACAGAAACTGGGAGGCTTCTATTCCTACAATCTCTTCTGCATGAGGAAAAGTTTCTTAACATTTGCTTGTAAAATGCAAGTCTGAATGATTTTTAGTAAACCTATGTCTTGATGATGCTGATTAATTTGTTTCATTATAGATTATGAAACTGTTAACAATGACAGTGTTCAATACGAATCCAAACAAATATTTCTACAATNCCAGAGAATAGAAGCTTCTTAATCAGGTTGGCTCTGTCAACACCACCCATATATGTGGTATACTTTACTAGGGCAAGAAACCACAACCCTTTCATTTCTGTTACCAGTTTTCCTTTGTAGTGGCATACTTTCACTAGGGTCACAATTGTTGACAAAACACAAATATCCCTGTTGTAGTGTCACACAGTAGCTCCCACATTACCTGAATGCAGTACTTTGTGGTGCAGTATATTCAAGAACCCTATACACTGTTAAAGTACACAAGGATTGTGGCCTAGAAATTCCTCTAGTAAATTTAGCAGATCTTGGTTTCACAACAGCTTGTCTTTGTGTCTTTCTTCTTTTCTTGCCCATATAAGAACATAGCCATGAGGACTTGCAAGGACCCATATTTTGCTTTGGCCTTTACGTATTGTTTTATGTAGTGAAGACCCTTGTACACTTCATCAACAGCAAGTTTTGTTCCAGTTTTATAACATTTATTGAACGTGTCCATAATATCAAGAACAGGCCTTACCTCCTGGAGTAAGCCGTAATTTTCTTCCCCTGGTGTATTTTCTTTTGTTACATCACTGACATGAAAATAATTTATAAGACAGTTAAAACGTTTGTATGGCATTCAATGTCTGAGCTGTGCCAGTAATCAGATGTTTCTGGCAAATCAAATACACCCATAAAAACCAATACTCCTATGACCAGAGAATAGAAGCTTCTTAATCAGGTTGGCTCTGTCAACACCACCCATATATGTGGTATACTTTACTAGGGCAAGAAACCACAACCCTTTCATTTCTGTTACCAGTTTTCCTTTGTAGTGGCATACTTTCACTAGGGTCACAATTGTTGACAAAACACAAATATCCCTGTTGTAGTGTCACACAGTAGCTCCCACATTACCTGAATGCAGTACTTTGTGGTGCAGTATATTCAAGAACCCTATACACTGTTAAAGTACACAAGGATTGTGGCCTAGAAATTCCTCTAGTAAATTTAGCAGATCTTGGTTTCACAACAGCTTGTCTTTGTGTCTTTCTTCTTTTCTTGCCCATATAAGAACATAGCCATGAGGACTTGCAAGGACCCATATTTTGCTTTGGCCTTTACGTATTGTTTTATGTAGTGAAGACCCTTGTACACTTCATCAACAGCAAGTTTTGTTCCAGTTTTATAACATTTATTGAACGTGTCCATAATATCAAGAACAGGCCTTACCTCCTGGAGTAAGCCGTAATTTTCTTCCCCTGGTGTATTTTCTTTTGTTACATCACTGACATGAAAATAATTTATAAGACAGTTAAAACGTTTGTATGGCATTCAATGTCTGAGCTGTGCCAGTAATCAGATGTTTCTGGCAAATCAAATACACCCATAAAAACCAATACTCCTATGTAGGCCATAATTTCTTCCTCAGTAGTTTCACACCACTCTTCATCCACTTTACCTATTTCTTGTTGCCTGAACGTGGAATATTTGTATTTTTGGCAAAGTGCTGAAAAATGTTATTACCCAACACTAGTTTAATATAACATATTTCATTGGAACATCAAATTGTAGCCTGTCAGTAAATGTCAACAAAGGTGGTTGAAAACGCCTTACAACACCAGCACAATCACCACCCCCATTTAAATTGTTTTCCAAATCACCATCACTTATATCAAATAATTCAAGATCTTCATTATCATTACACCCAATATCATTATTGTCAGAACTATCAGACTCAATGCCAGATACGTCTTTATTGAGCTCTAAAACAATCCTATCATCTTGTAAGGAGGCTATTCTAAAGCAAAACTACCTGTTAAACCAACAACACTAAAAAAAATTAATTTCGTATAAGATAGACCTCTATATTAAAAAATAACAACTAATTATAAAATAGTTAGCAAATAGCCCAACAGATGACTTAGAGAGTGCTGAAATATGGCAAGCGCTTATCCTGGGAACGACAAATTAATTACGAGCGCTTGTGCTAGGAAAGGTTTGAACAAAACTACTCTCTTTCACCCGATAATCCCTCCCCTTTTGCCAAGCCGATAGTACAGAGAAAAATGTTTTCTGCTACTCAGCTTAGAACTAGTGAGTCACCAATACCTAACTGGTGCCCACACTGTTCAAAAAATCAGGATAAATAAGCAATCTTAAACTGCCAATCAGTTCATCGGCTTAACCCCTCTTAAGCCCATCGTGCCATAATCGGCTGATTGGATCTGCAATCGGAATCACCCCAGCCTTACATTTTATTTTATACTGTCAACACAGTGTTATTACCACAGTAATATTATAATACAGTAGACTCTCGTTTACAGGGGCGGATAAACCGGTTAGTGGCTTAATCGTGTCTATATTTCAATATGTCACAAACAATACACCACCGTCTGAATGCATTTTACTGTTGTTGCAACCCAGTGCACAGGTGCGGCCATCATTCAGAGAGAGAGAGAGGCAGAGACACGGAAACAGTACCACATGCTCATGGTTGTACAAATGCTGTTGAGACTAGCGAAAGAGGTGGGTAGGTAGATGAAGGAGAGGCAGAGCTTATCTCGGGTGATAAAGCTGGTTAGGAGGGATGGGAAAAACTTCCTTTAGTGGAGCAGGAGCAATCTGCTACTGCTCCTCCACTGGACTTGTACCTTTTATTTGCTACTTTTAGTCCCAATTCCAAATAAAAACATTTTAACGTTGGTTATTATACCATTACCAAGACTAGTATGGTAGGATTTTAGTAGAAAGAAACTTTTACAATATACCAACCAATTTTATTGCAGTCTACATGGACAACATTTTACTATATTTTGAGTGATGTTTTATAGGTATTGATAATATGTATCAAAAGTTTCTCCCTTCAACTGCTGCTCCACCAAACAATCTCTTAAGTATGATAGACAAGCAAAGTTACACCAGACCTGGTATTGGCACTGTGCCAAGAATGCATTCCTTTCCACTGTACCACAGATCCAAAATACCTCTAGAAAATGGGAGGAGCAAGGTTGTTCCGGACCTGTTCCCAGCTCTATGACTGCTCCAAAATATCTCAGAAACATAAGAGGAGCGTGGTGTCTCGGACCTGTTCCTAGCGCTGTGACTGCTCCAAAATATCTCGGGAGCATAGAGGAGCATGGTGTCTCGGACCTGTTCCTAGCGCTGTGACTGCTCCAAAATATCTCGGGAGCATAGAGGAGCGTGGTGTCTCGGACCTGTTTCTAGCGCTGTGACTGCTCCAAAATATCTCAGAAACATAGAGGAGCATGGTTGCTCGCACCTGTTCCTAGCGCTGTGACTGCTCCAAAATATCTCGGGAGCATAGAGGAGCATGGTTGCTCGGACCTGTTCCTAGCGCTGTGACTGCTCCAAAATATCTCAGGAGCATAGAGGAGCATGGTTGCTCGCACCTGTTCCTAGCGCTGTGACTGCTCCAAAATATCTCAGGAGCATAGAGGAGCATGGTTGCTCGCACCTGTTCCTAGCGATGTGACTGCTCCAAAATATCTCGGGAGCATAGAGGAGCATGGTGTCTCGGACCTGTTCCTAGCGCTGTGACTGCTCCAAAATATCTCAGGAGCATAGAGGAGCATGGTGTCTCGAACCTGTTCCTAGCGCTGTGACTGCTCCAAAATATCTCAGGAGCATAGAGGAGCAGGCTTTGTACGAACCTGTTCCCAACGCTAGAGACCAGCCCTGTGATAGAAACCAGGAGCAACGCCAAGCGGTGGCAACACTCCTTTAATACGTGACTGCTTTGTGCTGCCATCTACCGTATAACATCGTAACGACGTAGTCTTGGCCGATAGAAAACAAAAGCTTGGAGAAACAAATGATATGGAATTTCCCACAAGTCGGTGACCAGAAGAAACAGCTCCTTTCGGCTGTCGGGAAAAGGGTGTAACTGATGTCTGAGGAGCAATAACAAAGGAGCAGGTTGTGATTTCACAACCCATCCCTACTAATCAGTAGCCAAGGCACTGAAGGCTGAGGAATTTGTGCTGACCTGACAAATTTGGAAAAGCAGGATGACACTTTACAAACACAATGAATCCATGCACTGAAAAGAAACGGCTATTAGTACAACCCTCAGAGATAAAAGAAATGAATAAAGGACTTGTATCATTAATTCATTAAATATAAAATGTATATAGGTGGTAAAAGGGGAATTTTTGTATTATCTGTGATTTCTATTATCAATGCTTCCTCCCCCCTGAATTACCCCAGAAAATTGAGTACTGTATAAAGAAGAAGGTAAGTAAAAGGAACTGCGTTGTTAACTCTGGTTTGAGGTTGGGTGTAGAACAATCTTCTCTGAAGCCCGGGGGTAAACAAACCAGTGTCATGTCATTTGGTATCATTTTCCCTTTTTCTTCATTTTTGTGTACTGCTATGTATGTTTCAAAATCCCTCCTGAAGAATTATGATTAATTTAAATTATAGATGAACTGAACTTCTTTTTCACACATTTTAAGTTTTCATTTTACTTACGAATCTCATATTCACAGAACTTGTCCTTAATAGGGCATTAATGACTAGTTTTATTTCAGAAACAACCACTACCCCTTTGTCCAATTATAGCAGTGTAACATGTGAACTTAGTTAATATTTTTATTTAATGTTTACCAATATTTAAAATATAACCAATGTTTGTATTTTGTTGCAAAGGTTTATAGGGTGAGGAGACCTAAACCTATAATACTCATAAGTGAATGCAGGTATTCAAAAATTCTCGTTGAGTCTAGCACTGGAAGAATCAAAAGTTGCAATAGAGGCAACGAGTATATATGTGAAGATTTCAGAAGCAGGGCTAGGACTGGAAGAGAGAGGTGCAGTAATAAAGTGAAGCAATGAGAGTGCATTTTCTCTTCCGCTTATTATAGTGTGGAAGAAAAGCTAGTAAATGATAAGGTAAAGGAAATGCTATTTATTATATGATGATGATGATGGGGAGAGGGAAATGACAACATGCTCAGATTGCTGTTCCAAGAAAGTGTGGTTTGAAGATTAGAAAAAAAAAGGAATGATGTGATGGTGTTTTGTTGTTTTCTTAACACTGCCTTACTACCTGTTAAAGTTATATACATATTATGTACTAATTACCTTATTGAGTTAGGAATGAGGAAGGTTGGATTTAACGTGTGTGTACCCACATTTGTAGAGGGAGAGAGTGGAAAACCAATTTATAAAAAAAAACTCAGAACACCCTGACTGGAATTTGAACCCCGATCTCTCTGTCATCGAAAGTCTAATCTAACACGAAAGTGAAGCCTTAGACCATGCGGCCACCAAAGCAGTTGAAGTGGTGGTGTTAAAATAAGGAAGAGTTAAAGGGTAAGTAAGGCTTGAAATAGATGGAGTAGAGCTGAAACTGAGGAGAGTTGGAGGAAATAGTAATGTAAAAAGATGTAATCCACAGGTGCATGTGGAATTTTTGTGTAGAAAAAAGAACTACCATTGAAATGCAAAATGATAACTGTACAGGACATACCAAGTACTTCTGGTAACATATGCAGCTGAAACATGGACAATTGGTAAGAGTGATTTCAAGAAAGTTGAAGCAATGGGTATGAAATTTATAAGGAATATGCTGGATGTCACCAGGAGAGAGGGGTTAAGAAACGAGGTTGTACAAGAAAGAGCAGGGTATAAATGAGATAATAGAGGAAGCAAGAATGATGAATGGACATATTAAGTGAATGGGAAAAGAGCTGAACGGTGCAGGAAGCCAAGAAGGAAGTGGGATGAGATGATTATAGATTACATTATGATTTTCAGTTAAAATATTTTTCTATTCAACCAATTGAAAGCTAAGGAATGTAACACATTTAGCTCAAAGTGTGCCTACATCCTGGTAACACATTTGACAACAGCGCCTTGAATTAATTGATTGTATCATGCAAAATAATAAAATGACAATTCTGTCATTGTTAAGCATATCCAATTTGGGTGACTTGTCACTTGTTTAACTTTGTGATTGGTCTTTGAATCTCTAAATGTGTTTATACCCCTCAAAAAATCATCACACGCCCATGCAGAGTCAATAAAATATAATAGTTTGATGTCTACTGACCTCCCACTACTTTTTAAATGAAGGACTCTGTTGCTTGGCATAATTAGGCTAAGTTGAAGGGACCTAAGAGAATTACTGTACTGAGGAGCAGATGAGCTCTCTGCTTTTTGAACCAGTGCAGTCTGAAACCATTCAGCCCATTTATTTAGCTGTTTATGTACACATGGTCTAAATGACCACTAACAACTGTGGTCAATTACCATACTTTATTTGGATCTTGATTTGAACACAATTATTTCTTTAGCTCGATGTCTTATTACCTGTTCGGGTTTTAGATATAACCTATAATAAATATATTTATTATATAATATAAATAATTAATTTATATTTACTATACCAGCAGGTGTTCATTTGAAAATTTCCACTAAAATATCTCGAAAACAACACATTGCAGGAAAAAAAAATTTTTTAACAAAAGTTGTTGGGTTCTGAGGAGAAAGTGAGGCTGGTATTATGGCTGGTAGCCGGCGAGTTTATCGAATAGCAATTTTTCGAAAATAAGTTTTTCAAAATTCAATTATTCGAAGTTTAATTTTTTGAAAACCAATTTTTCAACATGGAAATTTTTTGAACTAATAGATTTTCGAAAAACTATTAGTTCGAAAAACTGCTATGTCGATTAGGCGAAAATAAATTTTTCTATCTAGAAATTCTTCGAACAAGAAGTTTTTCAAAAATGAATTTACCTCAAATCTGTTTTTCAAAATAAATGTTTCAAAAAGGAGGTTTTCGAAAATAAATTTTTCGAACGATAAGTTTGAAGTATGATAAAATTCTAGCTTAGGTTAGGTTAGGTTAGGGGTAATCCTCCCTATAGGGTGAATGAGGGTAGAGGTAGGTGATTCCCAGTCCTCGATAAAATAGCTTCCAGAAAACTCGCAGTTTGCTAAATTGATTTTCTAAAAAAAAAAATAATTGCAAGTCATAAAATTGATTGTTCGAAAAATTCATTTTAGTTATTTGACTGTCGAACAATTGATCTTCGGGAAATTGATTTTTGGGCAGTTGATTTTCGAAACATATGGTTTCCACAAACATATTGTTCGAAAAATTGATTTTCGACAAAATTACTTTTGTATTCGGTGAATTGATTTTAGAATAACTTGTTTTCGAAAAATCTACCTAGACCCGGTGTGACGTTGCTAAGGTGACGTTAAGGTCACTTTAATTTATGTTTTAATGAGAATCCCTATTTTTTATTACATATCCCTGTAGATCACCTTGTACCATTTTCAAAATGCTGGTTTTAAGCTTTTTAAAGCAAAATCTATCACCTCCCCCACCTTGTTTTTTTCCCTCTGTCACTTAAGCAAGCATTGGGACCTCCAAATCGGAGAACCCTGTGCCGCCAGATCGTTTGCACACCCCTATGGGCGGTCCTGTATATATATTTTCCTCCTTGAACAAATTAATAGGCACACATTTAAAGTACTAAGTGTCATAGTAAAGAGACGATAAACCTCTTAAAACCTTTAAAAATAAAACCATACATTTAGCATGAAAAGATATACCAACAAAATGTTATCAATAAATCCTTAGTGGTGTGTATATTTACTAAAAGAGATGGGGTATGGGTAGTTTTCACTTTATAAGACTAAGGTAAATTGCTCCCTTCCCCTTGGTACAAACAACCTGTCTTGTTGCCATTAGACAAACTTTCGTTTACTACATTATAATGTGTGTGATTGATCCCCTGCAGGCCCTCCACATTGTGGGAGAAGCAGTTCAGTGGTCTCAAACAGTGAAATACCTGGGTGTGACTCTGGATCGTCGCTGAAGCTGGGACTCGAACCTGACAGCGTCTGCGGGAAAAGCTAGTGGTGTCATGCTAGGACTGGCCCCTCTCTTGCGCCCAGCCAGCCCGTTGAACCACGCCCACAAGTTTAGACTATTCCAAGCTTGTATTATGTCCTTCCTTCTGTATGCCTCCCTGCCTGGGCTTACCTCCCCTGTTACCGCTGCTCCCCGCTCCGAGCTGTGTATCACAAATTTTTGAGGTTGATGCTCGGACTCCCTCCCAGAACCCACACCCTAGTCCTGCTAGACCTGTCTGGCCTCCAACCCCTGGACGTGATCACCTGCGGGTTGGCAGTGACTTTCTTCTCACGAGCGCTGGTTAGTCCTAATCCAATCGTACGGGGCATTGGCGATTACGACGCCTCAGCTCTTGTTCATAGACACATCAGAGACGGCGTCGTGGACCCCCCAGCCGTACGCGGATGACCCGGGAGGTAGTCGGTGGCGATGAGGAGCGAACGCTCCTGAGCAAGCCCGAGGCCGACATCACCGGGACTCGGCTCCGGCGCCCCACGAGATCTCCCGACTGGCGCTCAGTCAGGCGGTCAACCTGCGTGCGTGTGTGTTTTGTTTCATGTGTTCGTCACCAATATCACCAAACAGCCGGTGTGGGTTGGTCAGTTCTAACAATAGACAATCCACTTTTATGTTCTGCTCCAGAAGTGATTATCAAACATTATCAAATCATATATTTTTTAATGTTAATGTTTAGTTAAGTCTAAAAGACAGCTTCAGTAACCACTAACCACGCCACCAGTGGCTTAGACACTTAGCTCTCAGCACTCAGAAGTAAAAGATGAGGTAAGGTATACTTTTATTTTTATTGTTATTTCCTAGCCTGTGTCATCCCAAAAATTTTATTGGTCCTCCCCCCTTTGATTTGTTAGCGCCAGATGGGGGGGTGGGGGGAAAGCCCACTGGCAAAACTTTTATTTTTTTCCCGCCAGGGTTACGTACGGAAATCCTCACAATAAACGACCCCGGTGACTCCGTCGATCGGACGGCTCACCTAGTTTTTGCTAGCCGGTCGTCGAACCTGGGTCGGGCGCTCCATGTCCAGTCCCTTTTTACAGCGTGTATGAGTCCTCCTGATGTTTTCCCTATTCTGTGTCGGTCCTTCAATGTACTCATTCCATCCATTACACTTCCCTCTTAAAATCAGTACTAGCTTTCCATTTTATAGTCTACCCACGAGTAGTGGGCACCTCTAACAATTTTTATAGTGTTAACAATTTTTATTTACACCCCCCTTTAGTTTCACAAAACCAGTGAGGCAGAAATCGCCCACTGGATGTTCATTTATTTTTCACGCCAGGGTTACGTATGGTAATGTTATAGTAGCCCTGGTACTGTACAATTATTTTCTCTGACCGACCCCGGCGGCTCGCTCGACCGGGGTCTTTTAAACTCTATTTTCCATCATTTTGTCCCTTTCTAGTTTTCATCTCCACGGTTTCTTTCCCTCTCCACCATCTCTGTACCCCTGTATTCGTTTAAGGTCTCAGTCGACCCCTGTAATTGCGATAGGGTGGATATTTATTATAATTTTCCCCCTTGGTACCCACGGTATTCATATTTTCAGTCCATCAGGGCGCTAGATGTATCCTTGTTATGTAATCTTCATGTTCAATATCGGACAACGTTCGAGAGTCCCATTGGGGCTGGTGTGCGTTATATACTATAAAGTAGTCGGGGTTTTAGGCCTTTAGTTCTAGACCATTTCTTTAATATAATTGAATTAGTTTGCCATTGTTATGATCAATATACTGAAAGTACTAAATTCATAATACATTATTGTTTTCCATTCGTCTAGGCCTAATTTAAGCTCTATGTTAGAATCAAATGTTTTAATTATAAGAAAGTGTGGGGTTTAATATTAATTATAAGTTGTCTAGATCTTAACCAAAGTTGTAAGCAATATATGTTTTAAATTTCAATTCATTAACTTCATTTTTCGGCCTTTAACTTTTAAATCTAGTATTTTTCATTTTCGTAAAGTCTTTGTTGGAATTTTAGCTTCATCTAAATTTATTACTTTTACTTTTTACTTTCTAGCATCGTGCTATTTAATCTTATTTGTACCCAGAAGCTGTGAGGTGCACCTGTGGCTTGCACGTGTGGCCTCACAGTGGAAAGGGGAGGTTTGGCGCGAACAGCTAGCCAATACAGCACAGCCGATTAAGCGTCTGTGTTTGACCCTATGTGGAAGGGAATCGTGAGAAGCAAGGCACTTCCCGCCTTCCCGGTCAGCACGCAAGTTGATAGAACGTATATTCAGAAGTTCTTTTCGTGTTGATCAAAGCGTGTTTATAGATAGATGGGAGGAAATGGAGACCATATGGCTAAATTACCACTTCATTAACTATTTAACCATATTCATGTACTCAGTATTTTGTTTTTCTTTACATTAAGTAACATGTGGTGCAAAATGTCTAAAATGTTTATTTCAAATAAAACTTCAACTTCTACTCCATAAATTTCTAATTATTTGATTGGCTGAGTTATCTACCATTAATATATATATATATATATTCAGTGTTACATGTCATAAATGAACATTGAGGGGTAGATAGAGTCTACAGTCCTTAAGAGCGGAGTTAAACCTTGGAACAAATAAAGAAACACTATGCTTTATAAGATAGCTAATATATAATTGTAAGAATTATATTATTTGGTACGTGAATCAGATTTCAAGAGTTATAAATATCATGCTATTCTAGTATGGTTTGCCTATGAGAGGGAAGTCAGGGTTAGTATTCCAGCCGAGCCTTTAGCCTATTGAGGGTGTTTTATTTCCTAATTGTTTCCCACCTTTCCCCCACGTAAATGTGGATACATACCCTTTCAATTTAACCTTATTAATCCTACCCCACTAACGTATTACTATGCGTGTAACCATGACAGGTAATAGGACGCAGTTAAAAAATGTTATTTTCTATGAAGGTATATTTTAACACTTATAATTGGCTTTAGGCCTGTTATCCCTTTCACGCTAGCTCGAAATATAGCACTAGCAAACATTGTTTACGTTTCTTGGGATGTTTTATAGTATATTATATTTTAGTTTTAATATCAACTCTCAATAAACAGGTAACAAATATACAAACATACAGCCAGCACTTTACCGGGTATTTGAACCTGTCCATATATACTTTATGTATTAGCTATAGCGGGTGAAAACTTTCCTCCAAAATATCTCGAAAACAACCTAAGGTGGTAAGGCTCGTATGACCTTGGGTGGCGTTGCTAAGGTCACGTTAATTTTTTCAATAAGACTCAGTAGTTTTTATTAAATATTCCTGTGGATCACGTGCCATTTTCCAAATGGTAGTTTTAAGATTGTTAATGTAAACTCTATCACTAGAAATTAGCCTCACAAGTTTCTGAGCCACTGGCACCGGGCGAGGCATTAGAATTTGTGGTATTCAAACATAGCTCGGGAAGGTACAAGTGTTTGTGTGCTGTGTACTAGCACACAGTGTGTTTGTTCACGTTTATGTGTATTTGTAAAATTATTATTGAGAAAAACACTTTTATAATTTTAAGTTTAAAAGAGGTTTTCGAAATGCTCTACACTTTGAGCTAAACACTAATATAATCTATTTTAATTCCCCCGCTTCCTTTTCGTAGGGTTGCTTTTGTAATACTTCTACATGCCATTGCTATCCTATTATTTCAATCTTCGATATTTGCTGGCTTAATTCCATAAATTGTGACTATAAATAACCCCATGATAAAAAAAACTAGGGGCTTTGATTCAAGTAACCTCAATTGGTTTTCTACTGCTAATCCATTGTCCATTAAATATGTTGTCTAACCATTGACGAACGAGTAGCGGTGAGAACCAACACGAACCTGAGTGAAATACCATATCATCCCAGAGAACAAACACGAACCTGAGTGAAATACCATATCATCCCAGAGAACAAACACGAACCTGAGTGAAATACCACATCATCCCAGAGAGAACCATCACCAATCAGAGTAAAATACCATAGCAGCCCATACAGAACAAACACAAACCAGAGAAAAAAAATACCATAGCATCTCAGAGAGAACTGACACCAACCAGAGTAAAATACCATAGCAACCTAGAGAGAACCAACACCAACCAGAGTAAAATACCATAGCATTGCAGTGAGAACCAACACGAACCTGAGTGAAATACCATAGCATCCCAGAGAACAAACACGAACCTGAATAAATTTCATAGCATCGCAGGGAGAATCAACATGTACCTGAGTAAAATACCATAGCAACCCAGAGAGAACCAACATGTACCTGAGTAAAATACCATAGCAACCCAGAGAGAACCAACATACATATGAGTAAAATACCATAGCTTCCCAGAAACACAAACCAAAGTAAAATACCATACCAACCCAGAGAGAACCAACATATACCTCAGTAAAATATACGCCATTCACGGTAGGAATTACTCTCTGAAAGGTCTTTTTCCCTACCAATATCCTACTATATAATAGAGTTCAGGTAGGGAAAAAAGCCTTTCAGAAAACAATTCCTACGCTGAACAGACTTTACCATAACATCCCATACAGAACAAACACAAACCAGAGTAAAATACCTTAACATCCCAGAGAACACCAGCTTAGACCAGATTTAAATACCATAGCATCCCAGAGATAGCCAGCATAGGCCAGAATAAAATACCATAGTATTCCATTGCAAACCATAACATTCCAGAGTAAAATAACAGAGTATTCTATTGCAAACCAGACCATTCCAGAGAAAAATACCCGAGTATTCCATTGTAAACAAGAGAATTCTGAAGAAATAAAAAACCAGAGCATCCCAAAGTAACCAAACGATTCCAGAGTAAACCAGAGACCCTGAAAGAACCAGACTAACTCTGGTTGTTTCATAACCGAATGAAAACCAGAGTAAAACCCAAAGCTTGGTTTGCTCTGAATTTATCTAGTTTTCTACTCTAGTTTCCTCTTGAGATTTTCACCAGGGTAGCTTGTATGTTGGTTTCAGAAACCATATTATATTGAAAGTTCGATAAATATAATAAATAAGGTATCTTAAAACTTGATTACATTTGTTTGAATGACAAACTTTGTGCAGTTGCCATACGTTCAAACTTTAACTTAGGTTATAGGCCCTTAGAAAGTATTATTATATTACTAATTTTTTTAAAAGTAAGCTGGTTCATATCTTGTATACTGCTTTCAGAAACCATATTATGTTGGAAGTTCAATAGCTATAATGAAACAAGTCAGCTAAAAACTGTATTACATTTGTTTGAATGACATACTTTATGATGAAGTCTTACGTTCAAATGATAATTTAGGTCATAAAGTATAAATTTCCTTCTGGAAGGTCTTTTATCCTACTTAAACACTACTATAGGGTAGGATTCTGGTACGAGATAAAGCTTTCCAAGAGAGCTTCCTTCAAAAAACACCATATATATTAGGCTACATCAACTTATTTAAAGAAATAACTCACCAGTTTTAAGCTTTGTTATGCTCTTCAAAGCTTTTACTAACATATTTATTTCATTTAACTATTCACACATCTCATATATTCAATAAAATTAATGAACGATGTAAAAATGTCACATTGCCTTGTATGGATGTAGGATAGAAAGAGATACCCGAAAGTTTCCTTCTCTCTTACATAATGGTATGAAGCCGCCATTTCGAACTCAATGGTGCATCCTCGATCCTCTATGTGAGCGCTTATGTCAGAGATTATTATATTTATGTAGTCAGACACGGACCAAATACCGGAGACAGTCAAATATGCGAGTTGAATAATATAATGCATAGCTTGAATAATATAAAAAAATGAAACCAATAATTTTTATTTATTTAGTTAAGTTCTTGGTTTAGCTTTGCGCCAAGCCATTAGTTTTTGAATCGTCCACCTAGCAGTGTTGCCAACTCTAATGATTTTTCAATAGATCTACTAATTTTTAACATTTCTACTGATCTACTGATTAATTCAAATAAAATTAACAAATACCTTGTACTATAATAACAGCCGTAAACTTACCCCTCTTCCAAGAAGTTAGCTGTCAGAGGGAATAGAGAGGAAGACGCTACTACAATAGTTTGAAGAAATCCACTCACTTTAAAACACACAATTTGTAACAGCTTATTTTATCTAGCTAGTGCAACACGTACTCCCGGACATTCAAAGCATGACGCGTTGATCATAGACATAGATTTTTTTTGTAATTTATTTTAGGTACAGTATTTTACGTGCACTTTCTGAACCTACTGATTATGTCAGCATAATATAATTTCTATGGGCGATAGCAAAAAGACCTACCAATTTTGCCAGGAAAGGTATTGTCACATACCCACAGGGTTCTTTTACATGCCACAATCAACATGGGTTCAATAGCTTTACTTCCCCTCCGAATTAAGATGTGCTACGGATTTTTATCTCCCAAGAAAGATTCGTTGACTCCAACTAGGTTTGAACCCACGAACATCGAATCCTGAGGCGAGCGCATTACTCCAAGACCACTGATGTCGAGAGCAAAGAAGAAAAAATAAGTTAAAGGGAGGAGGAATAACATAGGTGAGTAATATCACTTACGTTCAATAAAATAATTAATAATGATAATGTTTCACCACTTGAACTGCTACTGATTTGTAGGGTATTAGGGTTGGCAACACTTTCACCTAGTAATAAATTCTTTGATTCAACTGTGATAAGTGTATCTTTAAATCAATTTAATGATTGTGAAATAATTATTTGCCAGTGGAACATTTTAATTACGATGCATTTCATTTATCATTGACAGTTTATTGATAAATGTATGATACCTTCTTATCTACGGTATCTAAAACATGTGGCAAATATGTTGGGCATATAATTATGTTTCATTATTTTTGAAAACTTTTATTATCCCATGCTTTATATTTTTATGTATTTGGAATGAAGCGGCTCCATCAGGTTAGTGACTTTCATTTTATTAACGCATTTCAACTTTAAGATTATTGGTATCAATCGTATTATTATGTAGACCTTATTATGTATATAATTGATATAAAACGTTGCTCTAAATCTATACCTACAGCAATTAAAGCAAGATTAATGTGCTTGATAGTTCGTAATCTATTTCTGAGGATCAATTGTTAGGAAAATACTAACTTAAAATCTACTGGCATTGATGATGTCAATCATAATATTCTGATTGTATTTATTTGAGATTATTTTATTTTTACAACATGAGAAAATTCACCAAAATCTACAAAAGAGCAATTCCATTTGTAACGGATGTTACATTTTTTCTCATATATTTAATTATTTCATTGCAAACAATTTTACTACGACCATTCAATTTGGATTCTTAAATACTTTTACATCAAACTGCCTTGCTCCAAAAATTGCATGCCATAGTTGGCCATAGTTACAGGGAAACAGGTAAGGGTAAAATGAGTATTCCTTTGAATATTTCAGTCCTTACACTTGATGTAAGAATTTTTTTTTTCTAACTGAAATGTATTGTCCATAACTTATGAACATAATGGGGTAGTTATTTAAATAAATACATGCAACTATAATGATTTTAAGTTCTTTTTCCAGTGTAACGGATGTTACATGTGTTCCAAAAATACACATTTTTGTATATTACAAAACAGTCCATCAGTTTTATACCTAAGGCCCAGTTTCATAGTCAGATTTAGTACGCATCAAGTGCGGCACTATACTAAATACAAGACGTCACCTACCTGAAATTGAATGGAATGGGCCAGTTTCATATGCGAAACTGGCCCATTCCATTTTGGTCTAGGTAGGTGTCGTCCTGTATTTAGTATCGACTCGCACTTTAGGCATGCTAAGTCTGACTATGAAACTGGCCCTAAATGACATTTAAATATGTACATTTCAAACAAAATATTTTTCTTTAACTTTCATTGCAGCTGGGAACTCGTTTTGGTGCCATGAAAATTTGTTCAAAGTGGATATTCTTCTCAATATATTCATCAATTTAAAAAAAATTGCTCTTTTTTCTCTCCACTGTTTCAAAAACACAACCCTTACTTCGTTATTTTATCATATTGTCTGGCAGACAACAGCATATTTGTAGCAAATTGGTCTGTTTTCAACTTGTCGCAGGCTTGACACTGGCCTTCTCACATTCAGACTGGACCTGTATTCTGTTCACAACAGATGTGGAAGTGAGACCAGCAAATATATGGCTACTGTCACGCTTTCTAAAGTGATGGAAGTTTCTGATCCCAGCTATGTGTCGAGCATGCTCCCACCTCTCATTCAAGAAGGCAGCAGTAGTCTCAACATTGATTTGAGAAACAAACAATACATTGACAGTTTTGCACAGCTTTAGTGCACACTTGTAAAATTCTAGTGCTGTGTTTACTTGATCTGTTCTTGCTTTCACAAAGTTCCACACTTGCCTCTCAACATGGCCACCTATAACATCAACGGATCCTTTTCCGTGTCCTGGGGCAAACATGTTCCATTCAACCTCAGTAACACCCAAATCATCAGCGAGAAAGCGAATGCTCATTGCTGTATATTTGGTTTTGAATGTCAGCCAAAATCATCTTCAGAAATAGCCATGAAGATACTTTTGAATGATTTGCATCATCACTCACAATAACATAAGAGGCAACACTATTTTTGTACCATACACAGCAAGTAAATACTGTGACTTGCGAATGTTGCCAATGATCACTTTGTTTTCTATTAACCCAAAATGTGTCTAAACTAACAGGTTATATAAAACTATATGTGGTAATATAGAAAGTTATATGCTTAAACGTAGGAAATGTAATAGATATTTCAATAAAATATGTGTAACGTCCGTTACACTGTATTCCTTTAGAAATATCTAAAAAAAATAATTCAAAATTGTTTGAGGTTAGGTTAAAATCATATCCTTACTTTGGGAAGTCTTGGGTGAAAACAAATTACTATATACGTGATACAATCAACTTTTGTATATTTATTGTACCGGATGTTACGCAGAAACACCCACCAAACAATCTGCGATGTATTAAAAGTAATAACATACCAACAAGTGTCTCTCTTCAACATTCCATTGGGAACAGATGACAGTTAACTTTTCCACATGCACATTTAGTGAAATGATTGTACAATCAGAGTAAAAGGTTGCCAACCGTGGCATGTTTAAATTACCATTTTGCTCCTTTTCCAAGTCTCTCAAAGTGATAACCTAAAATAATATGTTAAACTAAAAAAAAAAAGAAAAATAGTTTCATTTCCATATAATATAGTATTTCTACAATATATCCAGCCAAACATCTTAATCACAATTTTAATTATAATTTTTTACCCACTATTCCTCTTTTTCACGGAATTGCTGAAAAGTAAACATACTAGAGGAATGTGAGGTTTTATTCTGTCATCTTATAGGCTTACTACTAAAGTCAATTAGTTCATTTTGTAAATATTAATTGAGGTTCTAATTTTATTGGAAAATGGACCAGTAGCAAGGATGGTTAAGTCATCTAAGTAATAACCGTAATGAAGCTTGGTTACATATGTTAGGTTGAATAAGTAGGACCTACCACTACCTAATATATTTATACATTATTTAGCCTTAAAACATATATTATTACTTTATTTTAATATGGTATTTCTCTTGGTCTAATGTTCAACATTCCTGGCTACTAATCTAGGCGTTTGGGGTTTTACTCCGCCATAGTTTGGCTAGTTAGGCTGGATGTAGGTTTAAGACTTATACAAGTCATCATTACATCACATCAGAGCAATGTGACTGCACCTACATGGTGTTTAGCCAAAAGAACCTTGGTGACATAGAAAGGGGAGTAGGGGAATAAACATTATTTTAATATCAAATTACTTCTGGTTGGTGGTGTGTCTGTTCCAATCTTCATCATTTTTAGTTCTTATGAAGCCTTGTGTGGGTTTTATATATGCTTTTTTTTTATCACTCCGTCTCTATACCTGTTCAGGATATAAGTTATGCATGTATGATAATTACTCTAATGGGGTAGGACTGAGGAAAGAAGCATTTAAAAGGTAATTTACCCACATTTGCATAGAAATGGGAAACGATTTAGAAGAAAACACCCTGAGTAGATCCGACCTGGATTCAAACCTCTAATCTCCATGTCATCAACAGGCCAGTTACACACGAGCATGATGCCCTAGACCATTCAGCCACTTAAGCAGGTTTGTTGCGTGTTAAGTCGTTAGTGGATGTGCAAGAGTGTTTTTGGTTAGATAAGAAAAGTCATGTTAACCATTTACAAGAAATTTGTCGCGAAAGAGAGTGAAGTGTGGTCGCTTCAGACAATTATTGGGCCATAATAAAGATTTGATACTTAAACTCGGCTATTCTCACAGGTGTCCCCCCCTTTTAACGTGTGAACCGTTTTGTACGGGGACTTTTTGACAGTGTTAATTTTGCAATTTGTACTGTGTTTTCATTATTATGGGTCTGGTGTTGTCTGATCTAATGTTGCTTTGTTAGTCGACTCTATAGTATATATAAAGCTTTGGTTGTGCATTTTACAGACAATGATATTTGTTCCTGCTACACTTAGGTATGTTTGATTTTAAATTGCTCACTTAATAAAGTTTTTTAATAATCTTGAATTTAGAATGATTGGATTCCCACGTTTTTGTGAGTATAGTGGTAGTATTTAAATTTTTTAAATTTTTTTTAATTGGCCTAAAAGCCATGGTTCTTTGGTTTATACTCGCATACACAAAGCTTGTAATTTTAATTGAGAAGAATATTAGAAAACATGACTTTAGGGAAAGGTTTGTCAAACGTACACAATTGTTCAGTTTGGTGGAGGGTATGCTTGTTAAGCATTAAATACAAGAAGCTTTTTGAGTCTTACTATGATACATTTCTTATTAGAGAGCTGCTCACATGAAAGCCTGTCCCATTCATTTGCACTTGTGCCCATATAGCCTTTTATTTTGAAATCATGTTAAATACCCTGTTTAATTAAAATATGGACCCTTTTTTTTCATTTGTAGGCTGCCTTGTAGGGCCTACTAAATTTAAACTACTCAATAATATAGAAATTAACCAAATAATAATAATCATCATCATCTCTTTCCAGCCTTTGGCCGGGTCACTTTAGTAAAATGCCTCGGACATCTTCCTCTTATCCTTCCACCACTCTTCCTCCTTTAATTTCTTCCATTCTTCTCCTCCTTTCACATGAACACTTTCTGCTAGCTGCTCCTTCCATCCCTTTCTTGGCCTCCCCTGCGGTCTTTTTCCCACATACTTCATTTCCACCATTTTCTTCGGCATCTCTTTTTCCATCCTCATTACATGCCCATACCATCTTAATCTTACTTCCTCTACTATCTCATGTACTCCCTGAACCCCAACTATTCTCTGGATAACTTCATTCCCATGGCCTCCACACTTTTCTAGTCTCTTATATTCATTGTCCGTGTTTCTGCTGCATATATGACAATAGGTATAAAGTACACCCTGTACAACACTTCAAGGGCACTTACCTTCTCCATATCAGGTCTCTTACATACCTATGTAACAACTATCCCCGCTGTCCTCTTCTCATTAAATCCTCTCTACTTCCACCTTTCTCGTCAATCATACTTCGAATATATTTTACGTTCTATACTTTTCTCATCTCTACTCCATCCAACCTTATAGCTTTATTAGGCCTTACCCTCTTCCTTGTCATTAGTCATTACATTCTTGTAGTGGTTCCTATACTTCCTCTTTCTTCTCTCCCCATACCATCAAGTCAACAGTAAACGTCATGGCTTTCATTTTTTCCTCCTCGAGTTTTCCTTCCACTTTGTTCATGACCATTTTTATTTGGAACTACTCCATCCCCCCCACTCTCCATCTTAACACAACTCTTGTTATCTTCATACATGCTTTTCACTCCCATTACCACTTCTCTTTCCATTTCTGCCTCCTACATCACTTTCCAAACTTTATTTCTATCCACGCTATCATACGCCTTCTCCACATCCATAAATACAATTACCAAGTCTTTATCATAGTCATACCTTCTTTCCATCAGCTGTTGTATGGCAAAGATTAAAAGTCTTCTGTAGACCTCTGTTCCTTAAATCAGTGCTGTTCATCTTTCCACCTTCCTTTAATTATATTTCCTATTTTATTTTCCAGAATCTTCTCTTATATTTTTATACAGTGGCATATCAGGATTATAACCTTATAATTTCTACACCTCTTCCTGTCTCCTTTCTTGAAAATAGGTATTATAACTCTTTTTTTCCAATCTTCCGGTACCTTGTTCTCCTTCTAAACCACTATCAGCATCCTGTATAACCATTATATACCCATTTCACCAGCTACCATTATCATTTCCATAGTCATTTCGTTCCACACCCAGTTTTTTTCCTTGTTTCATCCTTTTTAATGTGTCCTCCACCTCTTTCAATATTGGACCTCGTTCTTCCTCTTCTTTTATTTCTTCCTGCTCCTCTCTTTCACTCTCATTCCTTTCCTCTTCCGGGTTGAACATTTTCTCAAAATATCTCAACCACATAGGCTTAGTTCCTTTTCTTCCTCACCTGTCTTCAATGTTCTTCTTTCTTCATCTATCATTCTAACTTCTTGTCTTTTCTCTCTCCTCCTGTTTCTTATTTGGCTATATAACATCTTCTTACTTCCTTCCACTTCCCGTTCTAGCATCTCCATCCATTTTTGCATCCAATCCTTCCTGGCTTTCTATACAACTCGCTTCACTCTTTTCTTCTTCTCCCTATATTTTTCCTCTGTTTCCTCATTCCTATTCTTAAAACTCCTTCTGAATGCTGTATTCTTCTTTTATACTGCTTCCTTCACCTTGTCGTTCCTCCAGGGTGTTTCCTTCCACTTCTTATTACTTGTCCTCCCACACCTCCTCTGCAGCTCCCACCAAACTGTTTTTAAAGCTTTACCATTCAACCTCTACACTTTGCATCTCATCCTTGGATATTAAGCTTTTTGTCTTTCTTAGGTACAGCTCTCTTTTCTCTTCATTTTTTTAGCCTCCACACCCTTATTCTTCTCTCACGTCTTATTACCTTTCTCTCCTACATTCCCATCTCCTTTATATCTCTCACCAACAACCTGTGGTCACTATCTAAGGACACACTTGGTATTACCTTGATTTTTAAGGTCTGCCTTTTCATTTCTTCATCAATGATAAAGTTGTCTATCACCAAATTTTTACTCCCAATTCCAATTGTATCTTGTGATCTTATGACTTTCTCTTTCCTTCTTATACCAGATGGTTGTCACTTTCATTTTATTTTTTACCCATAACTCCAACAGTACACAAACCTTGAGGGTCTTAGTCATCTCCCTAATTCACAAATACTGATAGGCCCTATAGTGATCCTTTCCTACTGATTGGTAGTAGACACTATTTATTATAAATGCTATATTGTAATCCTTTCTCACCAGTTGCTTCTTATTTCAGTTGTCTTGACTACTTTTATGTCATTAGACACACACATTTTGTGGGAACTTTGGCTATTCTCCTCAAAATGAATTGTTGAAGAAAACTTTGACAATGGTTTATCTTAAATTAGATAATTACGGGTAACTCAAAATGTTTATTATGTCTGCTATAAGTGCAGGGTCCTATATACAATAACTCATTGTTCAAAAAAACATTGACAATAAATACAGTATTGATTTGATGTTCATAATATGTAGCGGCTTATAATGAGCTAGAACGGTGTATTTCAAAAAACTGGACACTAAATCATTACTAGTCATATCCCACCACAACTAAAATAGTATAATGTCCTAAACTCGCTGAGTCCCAAGTTGTCTATCTCCCATGTTACGCAACCGGCTATCGCGAATGTGTTGTTTAAACTGAAAGCGCGAGGCCAGGAGGTGCGTCAACATCATGTGTTTGCTAAGGCTGCCAGGAAGAGTGAAGTACGATGTTCCGGTACTAGATGGTTACAGGTGCCAATAGCACTGTTCTGGATAAATCGTCGCATGTTCCCTTCCCTTTTCTTTTCTCTCTTTGTGTCTATCTTGTGTGTGTAACCCCTACTTCCCTCCTCTCTGAGCAACTGATATCGGATAAATACTGCCAGGAGATCAGAGCAGGTCTACGTGTTCCCAAAACAATATAAGCTCTAAATTAAGTTTCGGCCTTTTGTAATTCTAAATTCCTTTTTGGCTTAATATAGTAATATTCAGAATCCTATCATTATTTAGATTTTACAATTTAATATTAAAAGCCCCTTTGACTTTTGAAAAGTACAAGAATGTTTAGTATTCAGATATATATACACACACCCACCCCTTGTTTATAAGTAAAACTTACATATATCATATTTATAAATAAAACATTTAACTATTTAACTTCTGATATGTTGATTTCACTTATCTCCTATCTAACTAAGCATTTTATTCTATCCTGGAAATATTCTTTAATTATTGTTTGGTCATCCTTTTTTTTTATGGTTAGCGCTATAATGCTTAATGGGTTGCAAGGAAATATGAGCAAATATATTATATAATAATATATTTGTTTTTATTGTCCTATCGGCTTACTCTGCATTTATTTCCCCCTCTTTTTATGCTGTATAACTTTGTATGCCTGCCTTGGTCCTGGAGGACAAAAAAGGGGCTACACATACTAACAGATAGCTTGCCACCAATGAAAATATCCACCCGCTCTATTTTGACATTATTAATCATTTGGCTATCACACATATCTTACCGATAAATCAAGTTTCAATGCCAAACATATGCCTTGACAGCTTTTCCACATTTTTTGTTCCTTTGATCTATTTTTACCAACTATCATGTAGCAAGTTATAACTTTTGTTAAAAGCATTTAAATATAAGCCCATAGTCATTCTAACTTTGGGTTTGTTTTAAACAGCAAAATGTTAGCTATGCCGTGTGTGGCCACACTTGTTCAAACATGAGTTTATATTAAATATCCTAGACTAGGGGTTGGCAACAATTTGATCTCGCAGCAATTTTCAGTCGATTGCGTAAGAAAACTATACCATCATGAAAAGTCAAGCTTACCTTGCATTATTGCACTGTGGTAAAGCTTATAGAACAGGGCCATAGTGTAATCCCTCAAGGAAAGACTGCTACCTTTCAGGGTAAATGGAGTGTACATTCTATTTATTTTGTGAATTTTCTATAAAGCCGGTGACATAAGTATTGGAGGAAATATTGAATTTAAGGAACAATTACAAGATGATAGAAAAAAAAGTAGATTGGAGAAATGAAGAAGGATTGTAGGACCTTTGATAAAAGTAAAGGTCGATTGGGGCCTAAAAAAGGTTGCCGACCTCTGGCCTTGACTATTCTGCCAAAGACAGGGAGATCAGGATTCGATCCCGGTCGGGTGCACTGAGGGTGGTTTTTCCTAAATGGCTTTCCACACTCCCACCACGCAAATGTGAGTGCATTTCATCTAAATTAAGCCTTTATAATCCCTTACCCATAGTGTAATTAGTACATAGGCGTATAACCTGAACAGGTAGTAAAATGTTTTGTTACTAAAAAACCTCAACTTTTGCATCATCATTGTATTTTCATTTTTATTTAAACATTGACAATTATAGACCTAATAGTTTTTAATAGTTAAAAACAAATTTTACAAGATACTTTTTTGCTATCTAACATCTTTTTTTAAAGTACCACATCTTACTACCCATTCGAGCTATATGCTTAAGTGCTAATTACACTAATGGTTTAGAAATTGGAAAGGTTAAATTGAGAATAAGTTAACCTGCATTTGCGTGGAGGGAGAGTAGAAAACCATTTAGGAAAAACCACCCTCAGCTCACCCGACCAAGATTTGAACCTCGACCTCCGTGTCCTCGGCAGTCTAGCTCAACACAAAACTAGCACGTTAGCTAACTAACACCGAGGCGGGTTTCATCTTCTTAAAACACTTTCATACTTTACTTTTGGGAGGTGCCATTTTTTTTTAACTACATTTATGTACTCTATCAAGATAGATTATTAACTATTGACAAACAATAGAAGAATGGCGGTCTAAGTTTATTGTGATCCTACACAATCTTATTTTGTGAAAACCCTGCTCATTGATAAAGGAAGGGGGTGTTAAGCAGACTAATCTCCACTCGGCTGTCAACCAGTCAAGTGGCTCTATTGATAAACAAAGATGAAAGAACAGCTATGAATTATGATAAGCTAAAATAGATTTAGGGAGGATGCAAGAATGTATAGCGAATGCTTAATGGACTGATAGTGTGGCTCGAGCACACTATCGAGCACACTATCGCTCCATCTTTTAACCTATGATGATGCAAACATAGTGTCAATAAAGCATCCACTTAGTCAAGTTCTTGCATACAGCCCTGAATCTTGGAGTTGCTTCTTGCTTGTCATGAAGAAAATTAGTGAGGATTGAAAAATAGTGTCATTTGTTCTTCCTCTACAGACCACACTAATAAACATTTAATCTCAGCATGCGCCATGAGTGAAGATAGCAAAAAATTTGTTTCTTTCGATACCGAAGTGTGAGTACTAATATCAGTAAAAGTATCAGGAAAAAGTATCGAGTAAAAAAATACTAGTATTGAAAGGAAAAGACCGATATTATTTAAGTATCAATACTTTTTTCACATCCCTAACTACGATTATAGACATACTCTCATAATTGCTGATTGTGCTTAGAATAATGATAACTAGAGTCTCAACAGATACTTAAATTAAGTAGTTAGTACCGAGTCAAAACCCGCACCAATGGTTGTTCTTGTTTAATATTTTTTCCTCGGTGAGATGGAATCCTGAGTGGGTGTATTGAAGTAGTTTCTCATAAAGGCTTCCCACTCTTCCTTTACACAAATTTGGTTACATTTCTCCTAAACTAGCATATACCTTCCTTACCACCATTTGAATAGTTTAATTATGCAGGTAGCTCGCTCGAATGAATAGGCTATAAAGTTGCAGAGCATCAATGGTGATGTATAACGCTGTTTAAGAAGTACCTTAAGTTACTTGATCAATACTAAAATAAAATCACAATCCGTGATGACCAGTTGTTTTAAATTCTTCCAGGCAGCAACATTCACGTGTCCAGTGGCTTCGCCTTTGCAGATGTTATTGGTGGGGACATCTTCTTTGAAATAATAGAACCACAAGAGTTGGAATATACATATAGAGTTCGACCAGCAAAAGATTTTGGTGTTTCATTTGTAAGTTGGGACTTTGCTAAGTTTGGAAAACATGAGGGAAAATAGGTCTGTATTAGTTCCGTGGATTTCACTAGTTGAAATTAATATGATATAATATATACACTCTTAATCAAAGAATATGATCAAATCTGTTGTAGAATTGCTACAGGATGAACCTTAAATATTGTACAGTATTTACAAAGATATCTTAAACTCTTCTTTGTCCGATATCTTATCTTGGGGTCCTAGATTTGATTTGATTACATTTTGGCTTTCCCTTTGACAGTTTAACAGTCAAGGGACTACTTTAGCTGTTCTAGAATTAAGTTGGTTTGTAAGTTTTCAGGGTGTCTACCAATACTGGAAATACTTGAAATTTACTTGATTTTATTTTTGATACTGGAAATACTGAAATTTTGAATCGGATACTGGAAAAATACTCAGCCTTTTTTACACTGAGGGAAATGTTGTATTAAGCATTTTGAGACCCCTAATATTATTTTAGTTGACCTTGAAGATGACCTTGCAGTGGGGGGGATATTTGCTGACCTTTCTATTCTCAGTCTCTACACTAAGCCCTCCCTCCCCCTCCCCCTTACATACTAGAGAAACAAATAACTGTTTTGACTACACTAGCAGCCAACCTTTACCCCCCCCCCCATTATTTTCCAGCAGTAATTATTATGAGTGATGAGTTACTAGTAACTGCCCAATTTCAAACACCACTTCAAACTATTGGTGACCTTGACATTCCAATGACTGTTGTGTTCTTCATTTCATCCCTCCCTCTCTCACTCCTCCCCCCCTCTCGATCCCCCCCCTCTATATCTGCCCAAAAGAAAAACTATCTTTCCTAAGCTTCGCCTGCAGGGCTATTATGACCACGACGCAAAACGAATTTGCGACCGATAGCAGAGAGACGCTACACTTTGCGTCAAAAGTTATTATGGTCGACCACTTTGCGGAAGCAAAGTCCTTGCGAGCGCAAATATTTTCCTAGTAGAGTGACGCTAAGTTGCGCAGACATTTTACTTGTCCTTTGGTTTGTGTTACGAGGTTATGTTTGCTAGTTTTGGTAAATTATTAAGTATTTTGTCGTACCTGATTTAAACTTGCCATCTCATTGGCCCAATACAATAAACTCAAAATGCTATTATGTGTGTTTAACATATTCTAACATTAAATAAGCCTATATCATAGTGTAGGACCAGAGTGGGGATAGTACGCTTACACTGAATGTTAAAAGAATATTTTCTTTGAAATATAACACTATTAAAATGCATTATTACTCACCATCAACACAGTGATAATTGGGACATTCCAATATTAAGATTAAATTGTTTATAAGTCCTATAGTAGGTGGAAGTTATACCCTGATTTTGGTTGAAAGAACAGTTGAGAGAATTCAAACATATTTCTTTACGACCAATAGTAATTGCATTTTAATATTTTATTTGTGTTATTTTAGAGTTATTGATAATATCTATTAAAAGTGACAGCTGAAACATGACTTGATATATAAATATACTAAAATTGTTTTAGTAACTTTAGTAACTAGCTTCTACTGTTCTTCCTACCAAAATCTTACTATAGTTAGGCTTCAACATATTTGGGGTGTTAGTAGTCTGTTTTAACCCACCTCATGGGGCAACATTGACCAAGACGTTAGTCTCTTTGGTCTAATTTTCCAGTGGTGGGGAGGTTGGAATTCAATTCTAGCTGGGTGTGGTGAGTGGTTCTATTTTTCTAAAGGATTTTCCACACTCTCTCTACACAAATACGAATAATTTTATGTTTTATATATATATATATATATATACACACCCTATTAGGGTAAAACATGTGGACAGACCAGTTGCCAAGACAATAAAAAAGGTAGGTCTAATCTGTTTAAGATGCCAAACTAAAATAGGGCCTAGCTTAATGTTTATATGTGGTTTGGTTTAGGCCTAGGTTTTTTAATCAAGAAAGGTTTATTAAATTTATCTGAAACCAATAATTAGTAGTTAAACCTAGTTATCCTCAAGTGAATAAATTGCAAACAACTCATTCTAAAGAAAAATAATATCTTTATATTCTTAGTAACATAACTAAAGTCTCAAGAATTCCCTTTAAATAAAAGTTGCATTTTATTATTTTTAACCATCCAAACCACCCTCTCTGTCACTTTATTGTTAACTTAATAAATGCCCATTGTTTGACATTAAGTTGTTGAAAATATTCAGTGTAAACACTATTTTGGGGGAGTTCTTGAATGCTTTCATCAACTTTAAATAACTAATTTTATTTTCTAAGATCTTCACACAACATATTACACTTGTTCCAGTATCAACACAAATATATGAAGAATAAAGCATTGGGTCGTAAAGCTTACATATTACCAAAAAAAAACATTGTTTCTTTATTGGCCAACTTCTCATACTAATTCATTTCCACGTATGACATTACTATCTGAATGCATATTTCACATTATGATTTTAACTAAAATATGTATTGTGTATTGAATAATGTAGGCCTAGTATTTTTTCATTTCCAGCCGTAGGCAAACAAAATGATACAAGAGATTTATTAAATTAAGCTAGGTTAAAAGTTTCTTACAAAATAATGTGACTTTTGATCAGCTGTTTGGGAAAATAAAAACATATGAATAATGTTCAGTCATGAATACCAGCATTCTTGAAATAAATTTACTTAATTTATAGCTACTAACGTCTTAAAAGGTAATATTCTTTGGAAAAGTATTGCCAACTGTTGACGCAAACTGATTTTATTCTGTGCGTTGACACTAGAAGCAAAGTCGAACGATACAAAGAGTGGTGGTCATAATAACCCAAACACTATCTATTCCTCGAAAGTGAAGCTAACTAGCTGCAGCAACTGACTTAGTGTCGAATGGTCATAATAACCCTGCTGGTGTGAGTATTCTGCAGATCCCACTTGTTTATCTTGTGACCTTTGTGTTTAAGAAGAAATGAGTAAACTCAGAGGAAAAACTTCTTTTAAAGCTGATTGGTTGGACAGTAGAGTGTTTAAATATTGGCTGTGGTTACAAAAAGTGGATTGTGGTAAAAGTAAATGCCATTGTTCTTTGTGTAAAACTAACTTTGATATAAGTAACATGGGAATATCTTGAATCCAACCTCATGCAAACGGAAAGAAGAATGTTGACAGAATGAAAGCTGCTAGTGGGAGCAAAAAAATATTGGACTTGATCCCTACGGTCAAAAATGCAGTGTCATCTCTAGGCCTACATGAAGATGTACATTTTAGTGCTAATGACCATGAAGTAATTTTGAAACCTGAAACTAGACCTAGTTGTTCTATTCAGAGCTTCCTTGTCAACGATGAAATTTCTCGTTCTGAAATATTGTGGCCCATTAATCAAGTAATGACACATTCTTCTGCTAGAAGTTTTTCTGTTTGTAGTGATCTTTTTAAAGTAATGTTTTCTGATAGTGATATTGCCCAGAAATTTCAAATGCATAAAGATAAACTTAGATGTGTAATCTTGTATGATCTAGGTCCTTTTTCAAAAGTGAACTTGAGAATATGGCTAAGCAATGCTCATTTTATTGTAGGTATTTAATTTGATGAGAGAATAAATACTGTGGCTCAGAAGACCCAGATGGATGTTGTTGTTCGCTTCTGGAGTGAAAATGAAATTTATACAAGATATTTAACATCTTGCATTTAGGTCATGTAACAGTACAAGATATATTAATGAACTTTATATCTGCACTAAAAGACGAGGGCTTGGATCCTAAAAAAATGCTTCTAGTTTTCATGGATGGACCCAATGTAAACCTCAAATTTTTAAGTGATCTCAAAAGTTACTTGAAGGAAGATTTTCCACAAGATCCTGAGCTACTAGAATTTGGAAGTTGTTGTTTACACACTGTCCATGGTGCTTACAAAACAGCACATGCTAACTCTAGTTGGACTATTAACCAGTTTTTGCGCTCACTATATTATTTATTTAAAGATTTTCCACAAGACGTGCATACTATTAAAGAATAACAGGATCATCTCTTTTACCGATGACTTAAAAAATTCTTGTTCTTTTCCATAGCAATATAGCCATTGAGCGAAGTTTTTCTGTGAATAAAGAATGTCTGGTTGAAAACCTACGTGAGGACAACCTTATTGCTCAACGTGTAACTTATGATGCAGTCACTGCAGCCGGGGGACTTATAAATATGACAATTTCAAAAAAGATAATTCATGCTGTGAGAAATGCATCAGGAATAAGGAAAGAAGCACTTGAAAAGAAGAAAAAGATTGAAGTAGACTTAAGTCAAAAAAGAAAAACAGCATCTGAAGAAATAAGAAAATTAGAAGTGAAAAGAAGAACAGATTTGCAGAAAGCCAAGGAAGAGGAAGAAGTGTTAGAACATGAAATACAAAAATTGAAAAAGTTGTGTGGTTGAATGAATTTTAACGTTTGTCTTCATTCTAAAAAAAAAATTGTTTTTTGGTTTTTATCATCTTAAATTTTAATAATGTTAGGTAACTGCAATTATCTTTATTTCCAATTAATTTTTATCAACATAATATTTGTTGGTTATTTTTCATTGAAGATTCTGTCTGTATCTTTATTACTTTATATTTATTAAACAAATTCATTATCAAAAATATAACTTGTGGAAAGTATTGACTGTCAAGGGGTGGTGGGGATAATAGTTAGTTTTTGTGGTAGAGTAAACTCCCTAGATGTAATCATTCTTTGAAGTTGCGCCACCAAGGCTGATTACTTGTACCTCCAAAGTTCTACAAGTGAGGTGTCTTTTACATGTAACATGGAACCAACGGCTTTACTTCCCCTCCAAAGGATGTTGAGCTATGAGTTTTTCTCGCTCAAGAAAAAACCTTCTACCTCTGTTGGGTTTGAACCCACAAACACCAGGTCCTGAGGCGAGCACTTTACCCCAGGACCACCGAGGTTGACGGTGGTATAGGCCATTAAAAAAATGTGTGTGCGTGCGTGTGTTTTTTTAAAAAGATGGGTCGGATCCACCTATTTTCAAATCCAAAACTTCATTTTGCCATCAAATCCCTAATTAAAATTAGAATTTTAGAAAGATTGTAAGCATAATTGTTTAACTTTCCCAATAACTTGGATTTTTTCCTTCACTTCTGATTTTGTTTATATTAAATGGTAAATTAATGATCTGGGGTTTGGTTGTTAGGTTTTTCCTATCATTATTTTGGTTTTAACCACAAGAAACTATTTAACTATTTTAATACCCTTAAAAAATAACTCAAACTTAGTACCTATTTAAAAAATTATTATGATTTGAGTCTTGAATCCATGAATATTCCTTGTAGGTTCTAGGGTCCCATCCTTAGTATATACTAGAATATATGCGTCAATATCTTTGATTCTTGATATAAAAAAGTTTAACTATGACAGACCTAGGCCTACCCTAACTTTATATCATTTTATGATTTTGAAATCGGGATTGTTTGTCTCTTGAGTACCTTTCATATATACTGGATTTAAAAAAAAAATATACTGGAAATATATTGGAATTTCAAAACTAGTCAGGTATACACCCTGGTTTTGTGCCTGTAGGTATAATCAGTCAATTCAAAATGTGTGCACTAAATACCTTCTCTCCTCCCCCCCACCCCCCTCTAACCACACATTCCTCCCTAAAGTTCTACTTTAGTGAATTAATTTGCCAAGCCTTGGTATGTTCTGCAATTGCTCCCTTTACAACTAATGTAAAAATGGTAAGCTTTTATCACTGTTGACTACCCTACTTTTTTTATTTATGCTTATTTTTATCTGAATGTCAGGCTACTGTAGACTTAGTAAATGGATGCACACAAAAATTAGGTCATTAGTTCACTATTTTCCAGTTTAACACTTAACATAAGAGTTGCTAAATACATTATGACCTCTGAATAGCTAAGTCTACACTATGTATAATTTATCATAACTGTTTTTATATTGATTCCTAAACACACACTTCAGTGTAATCATATATTTGTTAGAAAATGGAATGCATTTTTAGCAGGGTTCATTTCCCCTTAACACGATAATTTATATTTAGTTATATTCATAGTTAATTTCAGTAAGGAGTGTTATAAATATAGAGTTAAAAAGATTTCAGTTAGTCTTTCTTAACTTTACATTTATAACACTCCTTACTAAGATTAATTATGAATATAAATAAAAATATTAATGCTTCCAAAGCAAACAAGTACTTTAAGTATCTTAATACACATCTTTAATATTTAGTACATACACATATCTGTGAGTTGGTGCACTGATGCTGTTTTAGAATGAGTCATTCATGGGCCAAGGAGTTCCCCTGGTCCCCGTGGACCCTCCTTGTGGCTGTGGCTGGCCCCACAATGCTGATGACCTTGAGGGAAACATAGCCTTGGTAGAGCGAGGGTAAGTTGCCACCACAGCTTTGACCTTCTTTACCAGGGAGTTATGATTCCTTAATTTTTAAGTAAATAATTATTTAACATATTCTAGTAGCTTAGTGGAAATGGAAGCCAAATATTTGTGATTGTTTGAACCCTGGTTCTTCTATGTTGCAAACACAGGTCTGGTGCATTTCATAGTTTTAAAAGTTTAAGTGATATTTTTGGTGTCTATAGCATTTAGCCTATGTTAAGAGCATGGAGTTCCGGTTTTAAATCCGAGCAGTACCTAAAGTGGTCAATTTGTTTATGTTGGTTGATTCCAATGTTCGAATATTTAAAACCATTTCACTGCTAGAAGTTTAGGTTTGTGCGGTTTTGTCCAAGTTTCTCATACACATACACACACATAACTAATAACGTGATGAACAGGGAATGCTCATTCCTGAGCAAGGCGGTGCGAGCCGAGGAGACGGGTGCTCGAGCCATCATTGTGGCCGACCATGACCAGCAGAGCGACGAGTTCTTTATTGAGATGATCTCGGACAGCACCACTAGAGAAGCTCATATCCCGGCCGGTTTCCTCTTGGGGAAGAATGGGTAAGTTTATCATATTTTGGGGATTCATTTTCTGGAAAACTCATGCTGGGGATTGAAATATCTAAGGTGACACTCTTGCAGTTTATTGGATTGTCAAAAACGAGATCGTGTTCAAATTTCGGTCGAAAATACTGAGGGTGGTTTTCCACGCTATCTCTACACAAATGTAGTTACACTTAATCTCATATAAACTATCCTCATCTCTAACACATTAACATATCTAGTACATATGTGTATAACCCTAAGGCTGCTTTTATGCACGCGTTTTGTGCCGCACGACACATGACGGCAAGAGCCGTCGCATTTTGTAGGTTCATTTTATGCACGCGGCATTTGCCGCCCGTCGATAAAAATAGTAGTGGGGGAGGATAGATCGTATCAGTGCTGCCAATACCTTTGTGTTGAGGACTGGGGAGTGTAATATGTATCCGCGCGTCATCTATTTGGCGTATTGTCACCTTACATTGAAAAAAGGGAAAGAAAATTGGATGTTCATCCCATCAACTTTGCAAGATTTGAAGATGAGGCATTTCGTAGCCTCTAAAAAAATTAAAAGATGACAGAAACAAGTTTTTAAAAACTATTTTTGAATGGCAAAACACATAACACACTTCTTTCCGTCCAGTGACTTTTCTTTATATTTCTGGTTTTGTACTTCTCCGATAGTTAATTTCAAATTACTTTATTTTTCCTGATTTCATCTTTAAAACGTTCAGTAGACAAATCATTATTTTTTAATAAAAATGATAAAAATATCAATCA
>CABFWB010001607.1:135187-150523 GCA_902151455.1 Timema bartmani
CTTATAATGCCACCTTTGTCTTATCATTAAACTTAAAAATGATCACACGTTACACAAAGTTTGATGTTAATTTATTCAATTAAAAGAAGAACATATTTGTATTAATATTTAAATCAAAATACGATCATGTCGAGGGCCTAGCAACTAATTATCACAGAGCACTTAAAATACGTCCATTCAAGACCGAACACATGTCTGTCTGTGACCACGACTGATTTTACAGTAAAGAGAAATTTCAAAATCACTGTATATATCTGAGCTCAATAGAAGCTTCTCGAAGGGACATTTTCTAACGGTGAATTACACACCTACAAACTCAGAAAAAAAATACCTACTGCGTGTTGAACATTCTTGAACAGGAAATTACTCTAAAAGATCTTAACTTGGTTGGATTATGTCGAAAGGCATTAAGTGAGGTTGGCTCCAGTAGATGTTGCCATCTGACCTCGGGGCGCGAACTAACTAGTAAATAATTTAGAGGAAGACGTGATTTAAGCGCCAAGTAATAGATTACGAAATTTAAATAAAGTAAAATATGTTTAATTATATGTAAAATTAGGATGATAAAAAAAATGTTTTGAATATATAAATAATTAGACCGATAATATGGTCAATGCTTTCAAATACTCCTTAGGGTCAAATCAATTACATTACAAACTATTGTGGAGGGCTCGTATAACTCTAGTACTATAGCATGAGTCAAAATCTGCATGATGTGTTTGTGCATGAAGTGCTACTAGTTTGTCAGGGTTGTTGTGGTTGGTATCAAAATGTTGACCACTCATTCATTGTCAAAGTGCTCCTGTAGTGAGACCAATGTATTCAACAATACAGTAGTTGCATTGTAACTGGTGTATAAGATATTCTGTGGAGCAATCTTAGTGGCTTTCCATGGGGTATTTCATTTGTGTGAGTCTGTTGGTGAATGAGTTGGAAGGAGTTGCAGGTACTACATCTTGGTCAGTTGCAAGGTAGGAACCTTTGGCCTGATGTTGTTTGTTGTTGTGTCTGGCAATTTAAGGTGAACCAGAGTGTTTTAGAGATTGGCGGGGAGGTTGAATGTTGTTCTTGGAGCACCATTGAGAAGATTTTGTGTGAGAGGTGATGGGGATAGGATATTGAAGCTTGTGCTTAGGATAGATCTGAGTTTGTTTAGTCCTTTAACTTGGTGATGAACAGTATGTCATTGGAAGATTACAGTTTCTTGATAGGCTCTGTTCATTTGAATGTTGACTATGTGTTTAGGGTATCCTCAGGCTGTGAAAGCCTTGAAGAGTTGTGAACTTTGAGGCCTACAGTTTTCTGGTAAGTGTGTAGGCCTTGCCCTCCTATCCTCCTTTCAATGTTTGATTTAATATAGCCGTTTGGCGCCTTTTTCCTTTGATAATTTTAAGTAATTAAGACATAATTTAATAGAAAACTGAAATGTCCTAATTTTCCAGTTTAAAATTTTCTCACACGAGTTTCACAAAAATATAGTAACTAGTGCTAGGCCAAAATAGTAAAGTCAAAGGTTAGTACTTATCAACATTGACACAGATAAGAATAACTTGATAAAATTTCACAATTGAATTCTAAGTCTAATTTGACATGAGGTGGTTTTCAACCACAGTTTAAATTTTATTTTTGACATAGCTTTATCCACCATAGTAAAATAATTAAAAAGCTGGACATTAATTAACAAGGTTTTAGGTGACCTGGCAGTCTTGGGGTAAGGTGTTGGACTTCGGTGCTGGGGGTCCGGGGTTCAATCCTCGGTCCCGGAATAGGTTTATCTGATTGCCTCTGACTAGACGTATATTAATCACAACTTGCGACTGTGTGGAATGCCAAACCTCCAGCGTGGTTCGGATTCCACGTTAAACTGTAGGTCCTCCATTTCATCTCAAATCACCCTACCATTACACATTAGCGTAAGTGTGTATAACCTGAATGGGTAGTAAGACGTGGTGATGATGATGATGATGATGATGATGATATAAATAATAATAAATAAAGATAACAATAACAAAAATAACAACAAAATTAAAACAAACATTACAAAAATAATAATAAATAATAACAGTAACAAAAACAAACAACACAAAATTAAAACAAACAACACAAAATTAAAACAAACACAACAAAAAATAAATAAAAATAAACAAGTTTTCTTGCTGTGGTTTGAATAAAAAAATTATTATTTTAAATCTGTGTTAAAACATTGTCATGATATTATATTCTATTATGTTGTATTTATGGTTTGTAAGAAAAAATACTATGTATTGTATCAACGCTAGTTTAAAAGTCCATTAAGTTGCCTTCCACAATGAGCCTTGACAGGGTTGATGCGAACACTTAGTTTACCTTGAAAGCTAGTAAGCTTACCTTGCATGGTTCAACTATGGTGGAGCTTATAGGATAGAAATATAGCATGGGCATAGTTTTTAATATTAATAGCAAAGGAGTGTTTAAAGAAGTCAGTTTGCGAAATTATTTATCTTAATTTTATCCTGCAATCCGATCCTCAGAGATATTAGTTTATCATATAAAAACATCCAGTATTCTAAAATGTGTCGGCAGAAGACCATTTCAAATAACTTCTAAAGGCATCTAATTTTCAAAAAATTCCAGGTGAGAATCATTCCAAATAGCCTTTAAGGGTATCCAATTTTCCAACATTTGCCGGGGGAAGGCCACTTCAAATAAATTCTAGAGGCATCTTATTTAATAGTAAAAAAATTAGGCCAGGAGCCATCTATACAACTTTTTTTCAGCATCCAAATTTCAAAAAATGTCTAGAGGAGGACCACTTTAAATAGCTTCTAGAAATTTAAAAAATCTTTTGGGTGACAGCCACTCTAAATAACTCCTAGAGGAGTATAATTTTCGTACACTTTTCCAAGTGAGGACCACTTTGTGAAGCTTCTAAGGGCATCCAAATTTCTGAAAATGTCTGGAGGAGGGCTTCCAATCCCCCCTTTGGCTTTAGGGCCAAGATGTTCAAAGCATCACCTTCTTGCTAATCGCCCTTATTACACAAATAAAGTTCGACCACTACTGGATAGTATCATTACCTATAAGATAAAAATATAGAAGAGGTCTATCGTTTTTAATTGTTGACAAAAAAAAAGTTAGCATATTCTTCTCCACCCAAGTTCCTACTATGTTGTTATACGATGACAAAGAAAGACATACAAAAAAGTACTACCCAGGAAAATAAACCTCCTTCACATAAGCTTCAAAAGTCATCCAAAGTCTAAAATTTTACCAGGTCAAAACCTTTGAGCCCCCACTTTCAATATGTGTCCAGAGCCCCTGCATATGGCCCTATAACAGAAGTAATTTATTTTAATCTGGTTATGATATGGAAATAGACATCTTTGATATAAATACTTGGCAGAGATAGCTCAGTTCTAGCATGCTCTAGGAGGACAAGTTTCAAGTCTCAATCAGGTGCTCCACAATATAGAGTAGAACAGGGGTTGGCAACCAGTTAATTACGTAACAAAACTACATCATAGTTAAAAGTTGATCTTGAACTTCTAAATATATTAAATACTTTCACATAATTTTTGAGTGAGACCAAAATAATCTTGATCTGTCATAATAATAATTGATAAATCTAGTATGTTGTTCCTATCTTAGTGGTAATCTGTCTAATAATCAAATGAAGGGTGGGAGATGTGAGTGTGAGTCTAGATTCTAATAGTTACAGCAGATTCAAGCGATTTTTCGATAAGTCTTTGGCTTTTAGTGGGAATGATTTGCTGCTACAGTAACTCATTCCAAGTATCGAATATGTTGGCTAAGAAGAAAAACCTTTCACCAATGACGAGTTTGTGAAAGGGTCCTTCACAGAAACTTATTTTTGCTTAATTTAAAATAAAGAAAAAATATTAACTGATATTGATTCTATCCAACTATCAGCATGTATTATGGCATATACAGGGTGTTCATTTGAAAACTTTCCACCAAAATATCTCGAAAACAGCACATTGCAGGACAAAATGTTTTAAACAAAAGTTGTTTGGTTTTAAGGAGGAGGTAAGCTGGTAAGGCTGGTATGACCTTGGGTGGTGTTGCTAATGTGAGGTTAAGGGCACTTTTTTTTAATAAGACGCCCTATTTTTATATTGTATAGGTCAATTACCACTTCTTTGGTTTTACATGACAGCTAGCAAATGATATCAGTAATGCCAATCGTTGTCTGAAAGTCACTTTTGTCAACATATTTGGAAATAATTATTATTTGCTAAATATTACTATTATTATCACTAAAAATATTATCATTCACTTTTAAGAATATTTCCCGTAGGATAACAGTAGAATTGTATTTTCCATAATCAAATTTAAGAGAAAAAAAAGTCTAGTAAATTCATTCTAGTTTTTCTTCTAACTCTTGTGGCAATTACAGGTTAAATAGTGTAAAATTATACATTTAATGGTATTATATTCAGTTATTTAGATTTTTATAACAGGCTTCACAAAAAAAAATCGTTTGTGATAATAATGAGGCAAAGACATACAAAATGTTTGTGAAATAATATAAAGTTTAAATTTTGTAAACACGAGTATTAATACTATTTGTCGTCCAACCGGTAACAAGGTCCCCTACGTCACCAACTGGCAGTATAGCTTCTATTCAGTAACCATATTTGTTTTTAGGCATCTAAGGTCACTTTTAATGGGCTCTTGCTTTTAATAATTAATTTGATTAAACACAAACTTCAAAACTATACCAACAACCAAACGGTTATTCTCATAACCAAAATATAACCATTTTAAATAGACATTAAAACAGTGAATTATCATATAAAATACAGTTAATAAAACCACGTGCGTGTGTCCACAAGTTGAAGCGAACAAAATATTTTATAGTTGAATATTTAGGCTTGTATATGCTACCTTTAATAATTTTATTACAAATTTTAATAATACATAGTCTTTTTGAATATTAATTCGGCTACTTAGTAATCTGTGTGTTCTTTTGTGAATAATAGTTCGGTGTGTGAGCGTGTTATCCTTGGGAAATAAACAATTTTTTACTGATCTTAGAATAATTATTTAGCTAATAAAACATTAAAGCATGTGATAAAAAAAATAGCGAGTGTTTCTCAGTGATCAATATACATTATTTGACAATTCAAGTCTGTGTATCAAGACTATTAAATATATATTTTAAACCCAAGATTGTGTTGTGTTGCCCTCTAGGCTAAACCTCGAGTTTTAGGATTTTTATATAATTCCAAAAAAATCTGTGAGGTGTAATAAAAAAATACTAGCAAGTCTTTCTCCAGTGTTTTTTAATTTAAGCACCGTGTCTTACTACCCATTCGGGTTATATGATTAAGTACTAATTACACTAATGGATGAAGGAATGGGAAGGTTGAATTTAGAGGAAGTGAACCCGCATTTGCGTGGAGGGAGAGTGGAAAACCATTTAGGAAAATTTCTCCAGTGTTGATTAAATAAATACCAGGCTAAGACTTCAAGATATAAGTTATTGTAGTTTTATTAGAGACTTTGTTATAACTGTTTAAGAGTAGTGAATCTAAAATAGATTTTTGTTAATTAAGATAGCTTTTGATTTGTCATTGTCATTTATTTTATAGGCCTAAACTTATTTTCTAGGATATTGATTTTTGTTTGTTAAATTATTTAAAGTCATCATAAATAGGCCTACATATTATATGCAAGGGAGACCCTCCCACCTATCATCAACCTGGCTGACGATGACGAATATGATGATGTAGAAGAAGTTGTTGGGAAACACTTAAAAGGTACAAGCCAGTTCATAATGAATATGACTTGTTTGTTGTAATAGTGTTAAAAAGGTTAAATGGCAGTGGTTTTTCTTTCTCTTTGTAATACTACACATTCAGATTTTTCACATTTATTATGTTAATGATAATACTCTTAGCAAATAAGTGTTTGTAAATTTTTTTTTAAAATTGATTAGTAAAAATAATTTAATAATAATAATAAAAACTAATGAGATTAAATGCTAAAACAAATTAAAATGTTTAATATTGTAGAAATAATTAATAATTAATACTAGGCCTAACATCAACATATCAAGGTCAACAATAAATAATAAATAAATAAAACTGTCATAAATAATTCTTGTATAGACCTAAATTTTGACTGTCAAAAGTGAAAGCTACTAAACATATATTTTTGCAGATCATATGGTTCAGCGGAGGGATACATAATTTGGTCTGGTAACTTTTCATAGCTGTCAGTCAGCACCAAAGAATTGGTAAATCTACTGTAGATATTCTTGTAGATCACATGCCATTTTCAAAATCGTGGTTTTAAGCTTTTTAAATTAAATTCTATCATGAGAAATGAGCCTCACAAGTTTCTGAGCCGCCGGCATTGGGTGCGGTATTAGAATTCGGCCAATTATAACATAACTTGGGAAGGTACAAGTGTTTGTGTGTATTTGTAAAATAATTATTGAGAAACACTTATTTAATTTTAACTTTAAAAAAATGTGTTTGGGAAGGATCACTTTCAGTGGTTTCTAGTAGAGCCTGTTACGTCTCAACTATTTTAATAATTGCATTCCTTGGGCTATTGCTTAATTAGCTTGACAAAATACTCCAAACTTGACTAAAATGTATATAATTTCTTCTTCAACTGAATTGTTGACCTTTTTATTGTTGGAAACTAGAAGGGTTACAGTAAATAAACATATTGACACATATAAACTATTTTATTAATAATATATTAGGCATGTATGTAGATCACAATATTAAACAATTAATATAACATGGCTACTCCCCAGACGTAAAATGTTTTTAGTCTTGTTTATTTTCCATGTCAACTCAGCTATTCACCCTTACCACAGCACACAATAAACATATACCTTTTTGTAAACATATTCATATAAAATTCAAAATTCATCCAATGTTGGCTACATCAAGCCATCTAATTTTTAGATAAAAAATCATGTGAAGAACACTTTAAATAGCTTCTGGCATTCCATATTTATAAAAAATTCTGGTAAGCACCTTTTAAAATAATTTTTAGAAGCATCAAAATTTTCAAAAAGTAGGACTACTCCAAATAGCCTCTAGGAATAGGCCTATCTAAATTTCAAAAAATGATAAATCACGAAAGTCGTTAAAGTTTACTATACATTGGTTTCCTAATGCATAATAATGTCTGTTACTCTGCCCAACCCACGGGCCTAATTGTCAGGATGGGTAGTCAATGAAAAATAACTGTGGGGTTCGTTTTGATCTTATTTATTGAAGTAGATTAACTAATGTACAAGTGTATAAATGTGTTGTAGGTTTTAGATCAAGTGGAAAAAGTTTAGTGAAAGGTCCTCGTTCTATCAATATATTAACTAACTAGTTCATAATAAATTATTATATCAAAGTAACGTGTGTGTGTTTGTCTGTTGCGTCCACAGTTTTTAACAGTGGAAATATTTAAAAAAACTGTACTGAGTTCTTAGGTGTCCTTAGGTGGCAAGTCACACCATTTAAAAAGTTTTTAAATAAATTTGATAAACACATGTTTTTCTCTACGATGACTCCACAACTTGAGAGTATAACCGATTGACTCCTTAACATAAGCCTAAAATACATAAGGATCATGCATGACTTTGATATCTAACAAAATAATGTGACTACCTTTGGTCATGAAATTGTCATATAAATAGATATATAAAAATAGTACGAACTACTTTTCTTTTGAATTCCAGTTACATGATCAGAAAGACTTTAGAGAGGCTACAAAGAAAGCAGGCCATAATCAATATTCCTGTCAACTTAACCTACAAACCCATCCACAAGATGAATCAACCACCGTGGCTTGGCTGGTAACCACAACTTAAACTTGTCCTCTTTTCATGTATATTATGTTTATAAATTTGTAAATTATGTAAACTAGGTTTTATTGATGTTAATATTGTTTGAAATACACCAAATATTTGTCTTTGACTAAATTTTTTGAAGAGCTATGCATTGTATTTTCATACACTCGTCAGCAATAAAATACATCACAGTGATAATCCTACTAAAAGTTATTTATCCAATCCTTAGTTATTCACGGACCTAGACTAGTTTGTAATCCATTTCCATTTTGCCACAACATTAACAAACATCTTGTGGATCAGTGTTTTGAGTAAATGCTTACAAATAAATAAGATAAGTTTCTTAGCTATTTTTTAAGTTATATGCTGACATAAATTATTGAGACCATCATTATATGTGATGGATAGGAACTGCCCTTTCACAATAAAATTGACTTTGGAAATTTCCTCACCAATGAACTTCATGATAATAATGAAGTAGTTCGTGCTCTATCGAGGTTCTGTGATAGCTATAGAAATAAGATCCTCAAAAATACACTTCATGATAATAATGAAGTAGTTCATGCTCTATCGAGGTTCTGTGATAGCTATAGAAATAAGATCCTCAAAAATACACTTCATGATAATAATGAAGTAGTTCATGCTCTATCGAGGTTCTGTGATAGCTATAGAAATAAGATCCTCAAAAATACACTTCATGATAATAATGAAGTAGTTCATGCTCTATCGAGGTTCTGTGATAGCTATAGAAATAAGATCCTCAAAAATACACTTCATGATAATAATGAATTAGTTCATGCTCTATCGAGGTTCTGTGATCGCTATAGAAATAAGATCCTCAAAAATACATCAAGAGAGTGGCACTACTTATGTGAAGTATAACATTCCGACCATTGAACTAATAGATATATGTAAGGACCTAATGAATAAAATATGGTGGAAAATATAAATAAGCCTGTCCTGGAGCTTTTGCTCTCCGATCAGGTGTAACTTAAGATGTAAACATGGCTGAACTAAAGTCCCTTTGCATGTAGTATGTTAGTGTTGAATATATTAAGGGAGCTTGAGAATAGTTTGGACACCTTTAAAATTGCAGCCATTGTGTTGTGGTTGGTACCCCTGTTCGTGTATTTTGTGCCATTTCCACACAACACCAAACTAGTTGAAATTCAGTAAGGCATCTTGTGCTGCCAAGTGACAAGGTGAGTTGTACTTTTAAATTTTTCTATGTACCGGTAACTATAATATTTTGATAAATACATATTGTTATGACTTAGATATTTATTATTAAAATAATTTTGTTGTAATATTTGAAGCATTACTGAAGAATAAAGTAGTGATGCAAAAATTAAGTCATCCATTTTGAGGAATGGCACAAATTATTTTGTTTAGTTTTAGCATAAGGGGTTACATTTGACAGACTTGGGGATACTTTGGATAGCTGTAGACTATATCCCGAAGTCGATCCAATGCATCCCCACTTATGCTTTGTTTATAAATATTTAGAAGTAATGGTTAAGTATAGTTCTTGGTTCGTTTATAGATAGTTCGAACTTACAAAAAGCACACGGGAAAGCAATCGGAAGAAGGGGATACAAAAGCCACAATTAAGGCTTGATCCAAAGGGCAGATCGTTGCGTGTTGCAGGAGCTCAACACAGGATGAAGTGTCCTAGCTAGGGTACTTAGTTAAGAGATTTAGTGTGTGGCCTTACCAACATGATATACATTCAAAAATAAAAGTCATTCTGGAAGCAATGGAAAAGTTACTTGTTAAACTACCTTTTGAAGTTGTTTTATATATTAACTAAAAAAACACTAAATTAGGCATACCAATATGCCAAAAAGAACGGTTTAATAGTACCAACTAGCAGATACAAGATGGAAGAAGCTGGCAAAAAATTGGTTCTCATCTTTTATGAAAAGGCATTTTTGCCTTTCCATACACACACGGGAAGCGAGAAGTTTGGTGAGGATGACTGCTTTCAACAGACACTGTTCAGTCTCTGAACTGTATATATATTTAATATCATAAAATACCTTTGGAATATTTTTATTTAGTTTATTTACATCACTTGTGTATATATTTTATGTTCAATTGTTTCCACCGTTTTGAGAGTTTCCCTCCGTTTTGTGAATTAGACCAGTCTGGATCCATATTCCAGTTTTCATAGTGCCAAGTTCAGGTTGTGCATGCAGGCCAAAATGGTTACACTGGGTAGTTTTATTATCATGAATTGGGCGTTGCATGGCATCTAATAACATTACCTACATACCAGTGCTAATTTGGAAAAGTGTCGCTTAAATAACTCCCTTTTTTTACCTTTCCTTCTTGCTCCAAGCCACATGTTGCAAGATAGGCCTCACTGTTGTTTACAAAGTACTAATGGGAAAAAGTAAGTTCATCTCTCAACATAATTTTGCATAGTCTATTTTCTGTGTTTTCCATGTTTATTTTATTGTTTATAGACTGGGACGAACACACATGGTGGTTGTATTCTTTGATAAACTTTAAATCGTACTGAAGAGGCATAGTTTCCAGCCGAATTAGATATACAACCTAGATGAAACAGGGGCGACCACAGTTTCTCAAACTGAAATGATTGTTGGACATAATGGGTGCAAACAGGTGGGGCAGATCACATCTCGGGAGCTTCTCACACAGGTGGTAATAATTTTCGTGCTTGGTATTGTGCTGCCGATAGTGTGGATCTTCCCTCATGTGCGCTTTGATGAATTCTGCATGGTTTCTAGGACTCAAGCTGGTTCTCTTGACCAAGTGAAAAAATGGGACTGGATGACATCATAAAACTTTTTAAAAAGTCCTTGAAATAATTGAAATAAATATATCAATGACCCTTTTTATAAATCTGGAAAATGATGGTGTTGGTGTCCTTTCTCATTTGAGAAAATCATAAAGTTGGTAGCATGGATTCTTTCGGTTTGCTAAAATTCAAAAACAAACTAAACAAAAAGGTTGTGGTTGACGTTAGAGTGGAGGGAGAACTAAATCTCTAAGTATCTGGCAGGGATGGATCCAGGTAGGACCAGTGAAATCACCGATTTATAAATGTGTAAAATATCACAAACAAAAAGAAAGAGGTTTCCTGCCCAACCCAGCACCTTTAGCTGAGATTCACGTTATGGCAATTTTAAGCTTGACATGGAAGGCCCGCTGTATTTTATTGTGATAATGGAACAAGTTATGCAGGTGCAGACAACCTTTTCAAGAGAGATTGAGAGGAAGTGAACCAATAAAGCAGCGCAAAGAGGAACGCTTGGAAATTCAACCCCCCTAATGCTGCCTGGTGGGGTGGTTGGTGAGAGGCTAATTTTGATATTAAAGCAGCTATTAAGCTGTACTAGGAAAAGCATTCTTACCATATCAAGAAATGTCAACAATGCTGTGTTAGTATGAGGTAATTGTCAATTCATAAACCTCTCCCCTATCTTTCATTTGCAGACTACATAACACCATTAACTCCCTCGAAGTTCCTCCAAGACCTTTAAAAGATAGGACGACTGAAAATGCTTTAGGAATTTTATGTGCTTATTTTAGAGGTTTTTTTTCAATTAAATGCTACTACCCCAGAAACTACCGACAAGTTGATTACATGTGCTTGTATTCTACAAAACATTTTACAGGAAGCAAAACAACTTGCTCCAAATCAAGTGCATATCGATGATGAACTTCCATTACCTACCAAAAATGTATTTTCTCTAGCAGGAAATGTCTGCACAAAATTAACCAACGCATATTCGAGAACTACTTCAATGGCCCAGGGGCTGTTGACTGGCAGAATAATTATATTACACAACACTAACAATAATAACATTGATTCATATTTTTTTATACCTAATGAACATGTTTATGTTGTCTTTTGTTTATCGATTATATAGTTTGTCTATGGTAAATTCTCAAAACATTGTTGTAATAAATAATATGATACAGTTTCTTGACTTATTTTCTAGCCCAAAACTCATCATTTGTAAATATCGTAAACATGTCAAACCATGTTGACTACAATGTTTATATTCATGTTGACTACAATGTTTATATTCATGTTGACTACAATGTTTATATTCATGTTGACTACAATGTTTATATTTAATCTAGAAATATAAAATATTCAAAATAACATACCTGATTTTTCAAGTATACCGCTGATTTCATGCCATAGGTTTTGCTTTAACTGTGATTTCCTGTAGACTTTACTCTTCACATGATACCTCATACATACACCTCATGATTCTTCACAAAATCTATTAATATTTCGTCTTCTTCGTTACTCCAATTTTGACTCATTTTGAATGAAAAACTGTACCGAATTGTTTGTGGCCATGATGCAAATGGCGGCACCGCTATTTGACATGGCTGTGGCAGTCAGTGCTATCTAGGAAACCACGATCGATTGTTTGTATAGACAACGTTTTTGTGATGTCATTCATCGTCATATTACGACCGCTAGATTGTAGCACCGCCACTCGAGGAAACAGTACCTTAACAGGTCCGTAGCAACCTTGTTCCTTTATGTTCCAGAGATATTTTGTAGCAGTCGTATAGTAGAAAGGAAGTTGATACTTTGTGTTCTTGTCACAGCGCTGAGATCAGCTCTGGCTCAACCTTATCTATTATAGGCCTAGTTTATAGTTGGTTTGGGGAGTCACAAATGAGTTTTGAAGGGGAAAGCTTTCGTAGTACAAAACATTATTTCCAAAATACAAACACAGTATGTAATGTAATCTCACAGTAAATTGTTACGTTGATGATGAATATTGAAGGGACCCGCTTGGTGATAAAATGATTTAAGGCAAGGGCCAGCAACCTACGGTCCACTGACTGATTTTAGCCCATATGGCCCGCGATATCAAAAAGGTTTCCAACCTATATTGTCTTGCATCACTCTCACAATAGATTGTACTGCCAGTGACAGGAAGATTGAGGTTCAATTCCAGTTGGGTGCACTGAGGGTGGTTTTTCCTAAATATTTTCAACTCTTATTCCAAGCAAATACAGTTGCACTTCCTCTAGAACCAACCATCTTCATCCCTAACATACATTAGTGTGATTAGAATATAATTTACATTCGAAAGTGTGAGTGGTGTTAATCTTATAGGGTACACATTCTTGCAGAAGGCTCAGTACTGAGGCAAATCAATAGCACTCACCTTTCACTTTCATTCATTTCTTGCGTACAGTCTATATAGTTTTATTATTTAAAAAATTAGATTTAAACATAGTACTTTGGTACTTCTGTCTTTACAATGGTCCCAGGTTTGTTTCCCGCCTTCAAGTAGACATTTTTCAAATACTTTATTTGACTTGCCAAGACAATTATTGATAGTATCATCCCTAAATATTATTTAATTAAATTACTGTAGTATTATTACTTGCAACAACAAAACGATTGTTACTACCAATCTGTATTAATCATATTAAGAGTGTAACATGTCAGGATGTAAGCAGTTTCAGTCCTCTATGAATAATTTTGTGGTAAGTGCCATAAAAAAACTCAAATAGTGTTACTTTTTAAATGTGGTGTTGTAAAATACTTATAAATTTAAATAATATAATTTTAGTTTCTATTGATTCTCCATATCTTTATGAGTATTGATAAGAAAATTATCAATTTTTTCATATTCAACAGAAAAAGTGAAATATTTGTGGGTAAGGTTTTTGAGCATCATCCCCTTCTTACTTAACCTTTCTAACCTTTCATGTGCAAATAAATTCAAACTTCGAACAATAGTGTTCAAATAAACAACTTGTCGTTTAGGCCCTTCATCTGGATTTTGATTCTAGTGAGATGCCTGAATATTACAAAATCAAATTATATTAAATAGCCCTAGATATGATTATAGAATTATTTAATTTGCCGTTTACTTGCAAGTGTAAATTATAATAGAAATTTCTTAATGATTTGCTGTTTTGAGACAATATAATGTTTGTATCAGTTCTAGAGCACCATCCCCAATTAAAAAAAATTACTTTTATATTTTGGTATATAAGTAATGTCTAAAGTTAAGGCAGTAGAAAAATCACTTCAACTACTGACATAGGAGTGGTGGTAATTGATATCTAGCAGAAGTTTTTTTATTGAAAACATAATTATGTTATATAGTTTATTAAATAGAGCCAAAACAATACAGTTCAGCATCCTATCATAAACATTTAACGTCCAGTATGAAATCACCTGACAGAATGCTTCTTGTTGAGGTCAGAGAACATTATCATAAAGTAATGTAGGTTCAGTGCTACCAACTGTTACATAACAATTATCTTACATCTCCCCTTTATAGACAGGGCCTTATTTTATACATTCAAAACTAGTTTGCATTCAATATACTATAAAATTAATACCAAATACAACAGACTTATGAAAGGGTTAAACAGTACAACAAACATAATAAAACAAAATTTACAAGTTAAGGTGACAGTTTTTTAGGAGGACGCACCAGTCTTTCTGACTTAGTAGTGACAGTTTTATTACCCTTATAAGCATCGGTAATAACAGCTTTATCACCCTTATAAGCCTCATTTGAAGCACTAGGCTCTAGACAATACTGTTGACTCCTGAATATTATTCCCTTTACTGGAGTTAGCACTACTATTGTCACCAACATCCTGCTGTTGTTCATTATTCCCATTTTGTTTGAATTTCTTTACATGTATCCTATTCCTTTTATAAATACCATTGGAACTGTCAATTACCAGAGTTCTTGGTTGTGGACCTATTTTTATTACTTGACCTCTAGACCACTCTTTTTTTCAGCTGGATTTTTCCTAAACAAAACTTCATAATACATTTTAATATCTGGCAGACATTTGTTGGTTTTGTTATCATATTTTGCCATTCAGTTGTTTCGCTAAGTTATCCAGTCATTATAATAATTTGTATTAACTAGCTTGGGTATCAATTTGGTCTCAACAATAGGTAGTTGTACATAACTGTCTAGACATTAACAATTGAGAGGGTGAAATGAGTATCATTTTGAATAGTTCTATATTGTAAAAGAAAGAGCCAGGTATGGATCTGCATTTGATTCAAGAGTTTTAAAAATCATGTTTTTGAGTGTTTGGATTGCCCTTTCCACTTGGCCATTAGATTGATGGTAATGTGGACTACTAGCTACATGTTCTATATCCCAAGTTTCAGCCAAAATTTTGAAATTATTTGAATTAAACGGTGGCCCATTATCAGAAACCATAACAGCTGGTATACCATGACAAGCAAAAATTGACTTAAGTTCTTGTATTACTATTGGAGCTGTTGATCCTATATTAAGTAAAGACCTCTTAATATATTTTGAAAAATAATCCACACAGACTATAATTATATTTCTTTCCCACTATTTCATTAAAATCAACTCCAACTTTGTTCCAGGGTAACATTTTGACTTCATGAGGCATTAAAGGCTGATTACTATTATTATTACTATTGTTACGCCCTCTCTTTTACCTCGTAGTTTAAGGCCACCGTAAACAACATAACGAGTATAAAGGGGCATAAGCTATGTGAAACATAA
>CABFWB010001608.1:0-21961 GCA_902151455.1 Timema bartmani
TTAGCCACTCTAGTGGCACAGAGCGTTGCACAGGGTATATATTTGTATCGGCCGCCAGTGTGTGTGTAGTCTTTTAGCCATTCTAGTGGCACAGAGCGTTGCACAGGGTACGCCGTATGAGGTTGTCTACACGTACCCACAGTAAGATGACGCCATGAAGGTGATTATGGAGGTGTGAAGCCGGGAGGGAAGCCTAGTTAACCAAACCATAGTGATCATTAGGATAATTCCTCTCAAGAGAAGAATACCCAAGGTACCAGCTAGGACTCGAACCCGGGAAACCAAGGTTCGTAGCCAGATGTACTGACCACTACACCACGGGGCCGGTACTCTAGCGATCGAACTAAGTTGTTGAACAATCCTAATAATTCCGCTGTTGTCAAATAAATTATTAAGAAAACCACATTTTGATACTTTTCCTAGTTCAAGCGGTTTTTTTAAAACTATCAGCGCGACTTAATACCTGGACAGGTTATACGCATAACTGATAATTATTACTCTAAATGGGGTAGGCATAAGGAAGGAAGCATTTTAGAGATAATCTACCAGCATTTGCCTGGAAGGAGAGTGAGGAACCCTTAAGGAAAAAAAAAACACCCTCAATAAACCGGGCTGGGATTAAAAGCACGATCTCCCTATCTCTAGCAGTCCAGTCTAACACGAGGCTGACACCTTGGACTGTTCGACCACTGAAGTGGGTTCGAGCGTAATCTAACTGCCCGATTAATCGACCGTTAAGATGGGTTCTTGAAGACACCTTTGTAAATATGATCTGTAGGACCTGGCTTGGTACTCGAGGCCACACATAACCAGGGCTAGGCTAGTGAAGTGTGAAGTGTGAAGTGTGTGTTTACAAGATATGTTGGGCTGGCCCGCACGTGACTTAGCCCACTTCCGGTCACATGGCACATCCGGCGCGTTCACCCGCGAATCGCAGTCTCAGCCTCAGTCTTTAGAACAGGATTATTTAAATTTAATTCGAGCTAATTAAACTTTCACTGTAAGATACTTAGACATTTATCTTAACCTGGGACATCTGCAAAGGAATCCCAAAAGCACTCGTTCAAGGACAAGTCCATTTAACTGAATGATGCGTGAGAGACCAGGTTTGAATCCTGATTAGGGTGTACTTGATTTGACGTATCCTCTATTTATTTCTCCAAGAAAACTCAGGTAAACTTCCTCAACATATATGGTCTTAGTCCCTTCGCTAAGATTCTACTCACCCACTTCAATGACCACATGGTCTAAGACGCTACTCTCGCAATAGGCTAGACTGCCGATGATGAGGAAATCGCGGTTCGATCCCGTCAGGTGTACTGAGGCTGATATTTCCTAAATGGTTTCCCATTCTCTCCACGCAAATGCGGGTACATGCCCTCTAAATATAGCCTTCCTAATCCCTAAAACCATCAGCGTTGTTAGTACATAAGCGCGGTATAACCCGAATGGGTAGTAAGACGTCCTGCTAAAAAAAACGAACTTAAATTGAGAATACCGCACCCCCCTTTAAGCCAGGTGGTAAGTCCACGGCCAAGGGGTTTGTTTTATAACTAAGTTAAGATAAGCCTCGGATAGCCTGTTGATCCATTATCCGCGCGGATAGACACAAACACACTGCTGTAAGTAATGTTCCGCTCCTGGTAAAGAGTAAGTCATGCGTAGGGCGAAGGGGGTGGAGAGAGGGGAGGGGAACTCACTAGTTGGGGGATTAGCCGCCAGGGACCCTTGTCGTAGTCAGGGTGACGACCGAGGAGGAGGTGCGGGGATCAAAGGACCGGATAACAGACCTTTAGGAAGGGAGGGACAGCAGGGACTTTTGATCCGAGTCAGACGTCGTGGAGGAAGTCGACCTACCAGGGGAAACTTGTGTTCTTTGGGTTTTACTAATGCAGCAAACATGGGCTGCGGTACATTCACGGACACAGGAACTGGAGACCTTAAACAATACGAGCACGTGCGTCAGGAGAGGTACACTCACGGACACAGGAACTGGAATACCTTAAACAACATGAGCACGTGCGTCAGGAGAGTTACACTCACGGACACAAGAAGTGGATACCTTCAAAAATATGAAGAAATATGCACCGGAAGCAATCGAGTCGAGACGCTTTTATTCATGTTCTCCTTTTTTTTACTTCCCGTCCAGGCTATACACATATTTACACCGATAGAGAAGGTACGAGACGGGTGGAATTGAGAGAAAGTGTGTACTGGCATTTGCGTGGAGGGAGATTAGTAAACCGTTTAAGAAATAGCACCTAATTACCCTTAAATCAGGTTCAAACTTTAACCTCGCCGTCAACGGCAAATTCTCTGTTCACGTGGCAGCTGGTGATTGATTGATAGTCGACCTCCCAAACCACTTAGCTACGGATATGAGCAGTTGTAAGGGAGATCCCCGGCCAAGACACAGACAGTTTTTTTTAACACCACGTCTTACTAGCCATTCAGGTTATACGCTTATGTACTAATTACAATAATGGGCTAGGGATGAGGAAGGTTGAATTTAGAGGAAAAGTACCAACATTTTCGTGAAGGGAAACCGTTCAGGGAAAACCACTACAACTGTCCAACACCTTATCACAGTCGGTAGCCTGTCTTTCTACTGAGGTAGTGGTGGGATCACGATCAACTTAACGTTAACTTAAAGTTAACTTAACGTAAAGTATCTCCTCGTGTGTTTAAATGGAAGCGATCAACGATGCAGTAAGAGATGTCTTGGGAGGTCTTTTACTTTAGGTGAACGTTACTTGAAGGGTATCACGTGATCTAGCCAGCCAATCATTATGCGAGTTACGTCAACAGGGCTATTTAGTAATTCATTTGTTGGTTTTAAGACCAAGGTCTACTCTTTAGCTTAAGTTCTAGTGATCAGACATTGAAACAAAATAATTAAACTAAGATAAGAAAGCTAAATTTATCAAAAAAGTTTAATAATAGATATTTATTATATCGATAGGGAACAGTAATCATTCACAGATCATCACTGTAAAACTAGTACAAATCACAGATCATACTCGAGAATGAAGATGTTTGGCTCGAGTTGTTACGTTAAATTACGTGAATCGTGGTCACACATCTGTTTCTTAAGTTAAGTTAACTTTAAGTGAACGTTACGTTAAGTTAAAAATAAGTTGGTCGTGATCCCGACATAAGGGTCCCAGGCTCGATTCCCGGCATGGCCGAAAAATTTATCATTTTGTGAAATGTGGGTATACCCTTTCACAGTGATGAATTAACGGCTAGTGGCTGGATGCTGTGTCTGTTCTAGGTTTAGGTTAATATATATCGGTAAGTCGTCTGTTGATTATAATCAGTCTGGTCAGAAAGTAAATGTTAAACACCTCAAATAAAAAAATTAATTAAAATCCACCCAATCTTAAGATACCCGTTTCTATGGCTACACGATCTAACGCGCTACTCTCGCAGTAAACTGAACTGCTGATGACGTAATGGTAGGGTGATTGTGAGATGAAATGGAGGACCTACAGTTTAACGTGGGATCCGAACCACGGTGAAGGCCTGGCATTCACACACATTCACAAGTTGTGATTAATACACATCTTGCCAGAGGTGAAGGAAGGGTTTGGCAATCAGATAAATCTGTGCCGGGACCGAGGATTGAACCCTGGACCCCCCATCACAGAAGTCCTACACCTTACCCCTAGACCACCAGCTCACAAAAAAAAAGGTATTTCTGCGTTTTACTCTATCAGGAGGCACAAGATAGGAGGAGGTTAAGCTTCTCTTAAACAAAACTTGGGTGCCTCTTTCACCCTCTAACTCCCCATCCTCCTCCAACAAGCTGTTGTTAATTTATTGATCAGTTCATGCTGCACTTCGTTCAAAATGTATTTTCCTCCCTATACCCTTTTTTCTCTTTCCTCTTTCCCTTTGTGAGCTCATTGATTGAAGGAAAAACGAACTATTCGAGTGTTCAAATTGTTAAACTTGAGCTCATTCACCCACCTGATGTTTTCACGAGGGGATCTTCTAGAACGGACACAGCAACATTTCCATTTTTAAGTCACGATTTAAGAAAATTTGGTACAAATATTGTGTAAAGGAAAACGATAAAAAAAAACAACCTCGGTAACGCTATATTATACTCCACAATAAACGTTGTACAGTCCAATTTTCATAAGAAGAGACTTTTATTAAATACTTCTTTTTTTGCGGCCAACATTGATAGCATTTTACTACATTATTAGTGTTATTTTATAGTTATTGGTAATAGCAATCAAAATTGACAGCTACATTTCACAAGACTTGACGTATGAATACGTGAAAGTATATCTAGTAGCTTTTATACCTGTCAGATAAGGCGCTTCCAATGAAAATGGGACTGTATTAAGGTAGACAGACACTCGTATAATAATGGTCCAATATAATTTAAATTACTCAATACGTTTTCTTTTTTCTTTTTTGTAAAAAAAAAACTCTACAGTTTAAATACTCACGACTCTTTCTAACTACATTTGAAAAATATTTTAATAGGGCAAAACATAATAGCTACCGGTAGATTAATTAGTACCTATGCCTTACAGCTTTCTGAAAAAAAAAAGGTGGGGGGGTACTTTGCATCGCACATACTTTCTCTCTCTTTTATCTTAAAATATATACATTTTCTAAAACTAGTAAGAGTTTCGAAACGAAATATTATACATTGTTATCGAGACACTCCACTAAAGAGCATAAATGAAATAATATACACTATTACAGAAACATTTAGAAAAGAGGAACATCTCTGTCCGACAAAGAGGATAGCAATCAAGATCATATTTCAAAGAGCTTCATAACACACACACACACACACATATATATATATATGTTCACATCTCAGAAATTATTGTCTTAAAAAAAAGTTCAAATAATTTTTTTTTTTTAATTTTCAATATTACTACAACTCTACAATGATAAGCCATTTCGTATTTGAAATAGTTGAGCAGATATGATCAAAATTGAACATTTCTACTTATAAGTACCCTAAAATTCATTATCAGGGGAAAATGAGAACTGGCATTTTGTTTGTAACTATAAACAGTGCCTAGATACAAAATTTAATCAAAATAGACCATGGTTCGACGAGGAGTCGAAAGAAAATAATAATTAATTTAAATTGGTCTTTAAAATTGTACAAGTCTAGTTAAAATCTTCAAGTTTCTTTGGGATATTCGTACTTAATTGGCGTAGGGATGTATTTTTCAAAGTTTCAGATTTCATAGCATTTGCTGTTTTAAAAATACGTGACATTTTGTTGAACTATCAAGTTCTCGCCCTTCTTCAGTTACCTGGCGGTGGAATCAAATCAGTTCTAACTACCAGTGGTGTGGCGTGCAGTGTTTACAGGGTAGCTAGAGTTATTTTAAACTGTACCTGTGAATTGTCTTCATCAGTAAGTAGAACACCAATTGGAAGGGCATTAAGACGCGGTGACAAAAAAAAAAGAGCTAAAAATATCATAGGTAAAGTTTAAAAACGCTCTGATTACCCTGGCAACAAGAAAAGTCACTGCTTTGTTTACTTCTTTGCACAGATGAAAGAAAACGCGATTAATAAAATTTCAACCCGTTTCGGTGGCCGCATGGTCTAATGTTACTCTCGTGTTAGACCGTGTACCCTAATTAACTCGAGCATAACCCCTATATAAAAAGGGTTAAAAAAACAACAACACAAGATCATAACCAAGAGTTGGCGATAGGAGTGAGTCGTATGAGTTACAAAAAACATTAACAAAAATTGATACACCAAGTGTACCCAGACACAACCCACCCCGATTGCGGGAAGAACCCGACGGTCAGCCCTCCAAAAAAAGGATCTCTAGGTCAATCTCTTATAAGACCAAAATCACCCAAAACACAAATTTAAAAAAAATGGGGAGTCCTAAACCTAAGGGTAATGATTAAATATAAATTAATGAATAAAATTTAATTGTGCATGAGATTGTTTATTAACATAAATATAAAAAAGAATTTAATATAAGAAGAGTCAATTATCAGATAAGTCCAAAACATTAAAAAAAAATTTTTGTGTACACCATAAGACAACATTTAATTACAATAAGGAGAGTTTGACAACCAATATTTATAATTTACAGTAAACAGTCCTCAGAGTAAATCCAAAAAAATTTCTGACTCCCAACACCCTAACGTAAATAACCAATATTTACTTCCTACTACTGATTTCAAAAGTTCTCATCATCTTTCCTCAACTTGCCATAACTCACAAAATTGACTTGTGTATGCCATCTAAACCTCAAGCGGTATTTCGTTGTGACCCAATACTAATTTAAGTTAAACAGGACAACCATGTCATGAAAACAAATACTACAAAACTTTGTACCTGACCTAATGCTAATAAAGAAAAAGCAATAGTCATAATATAAACAACAGTTCAATAGCCAAGATTAATATCTGACTTCTGTACACCCAACGCCTTACTAGCGCTATCAAAAAATAACGTCTAATTCCCTAACTACCATCTTAGTAGGTTAATCTCAGGTTTACCAAAAAAACATGGCCAACTAAACATACCTAACGTTACCAAGGCCAAAGACTTGATAATTGTAAAAGGTAAACAAATGTTTATGGCTACTCAAAATTAGTAGATAAATAAAATATATCAGTCAAAAACAAAAATTATCCTTATACAGTATAAATAACAATCCAAAGCCTTCGCTTCTTCCTACACAACCTAACTCACGCCCATAAGTGGACATTTTAGATATAAAAAATTACGCTAAATACAAACTAACATTAGCCGAAATTGAATTTTGGAAGAACAATACATTATTACGCCGAAAGAGAATTTGTGCTTACATTATGTCCAAGATGCCTGAAGCCTTAGCCTCGCCTCACTACCTCAAAAGAGCCAGTCCAAGAGTGAACTTCATTTATTATAACCAGTCTTATATACGATTCAGCACAACTCACAGAACGTAGACCGTAGGGAGCACAAGATAAGGGGGGGGGGTAATGCAAAGAAATTAAACAAGGGGAGGGGATCCACACGCGACCGGAGCATCAACACTTTTCAGGAAAATTTTTTGTTGAAGTTTTGGGACGAGAGTCATCTCTTCTCTTCTTAAGCTCTTTGCTTGAGCACGCGCTTCGACGCTAAGGCCGGGCCATTTTAGTTGCTCATGGTGTGTTGTGTTCGGAGTGATCTAGTCGCTCGCTGGTTCTGCGCTCATAGCATCGGTTAGAAGGTGTAAGTTGATGTTTTGGGTGTTTAGTATATCTTCACTTGTAACTAACGCTACAACCGGACCGCCGATGACGGGGAGATCGAGGTTCGTATCCCGGGCGATTTTTTTACCCAAATGGTTTTACATACTCCCTTCACGCAAACGTGGGTACACTTCCTCTAAAATATAACCTTCATATCCCTAAAACTATTAGCGTAATTAGCACACAAGCGTATAACCCGAACGGATATCAAGACATGGTACCCGCCTCGGTGGTGTTGTTAGATAACGCGATTGTTTCGTGTTGAGCTAAACTGCCGAGGACGGGGAGATCGAGGTTCGAATTTCAGTCGGGTGAACTGGGGGGGATTCATAAATGGTTTTCCACTCTCCCTCCACACAAATGTGGGTTCACTACCTCTAAATTCAACCTTCCCAATTTCTAATCCATTAGCGTAATTAGTACTTAAGCGTATAACCCAAACGGATAGTAAGACGTGGTGCTATAATTTTATTAATAAGTGGTGCTTATATATATAGGCCTATATATATATTTCCCCCCTCTTAATAACTGATCTCTTAAGACAGTCTACGCTCTAATGTACATCAAATATCCTTCCTCTATGTTACCATAAAGTCGGGATGTCGGGTGTGAAGTTAATGGCTCCCAAAGACGAGACTTGTTTACCATGTTCTCGGCGAAACGGAAGAAAAGGTCGACGGACAATCAATCTAAATGAAAAGAGGATTCGCTCTCCAGAGAAATGGAGGGTGGGGACCGCTTCAATACCGGACCTGCGGCTGACATAATGTGCTGGCTGTTGGCCAGAACTCACCCTCACTTCATTCTCTGGCCCATGGAAAGAAGGGAGCGATGTGAACCCTCAACCTCCGATATAACTCGTTCATAAAATAATAATAATAATAATACAAAATACAGTTCATGTTTCACATTTTGCTCTTGTAGATTACCCCTATTTGAAGGAGAAGATGTCAAGAAATGGAAAGACATCCATAAGATAAGATTTCCTTTTTTCATGGTGTGTTTGGCCGTACCCAGAAATTTATTTTGGTGATTTTTTTTTTATATTGATACAGTCCTCTAACAGGAGAACCTCAAAGACTCTTTTACTTTCTCTCAACATCTCGGAGAAAGAAGTATTGTGGTCATAAAAAAAATTTACTCGAGATTTTGATAAATGTCGATGTTTCATAACCCCCTGCAACCGAAAAAGTTGTCTTCGCAATACCGTCTGTCTGTCAATCTGTACCCGAAACCGAAACTATTTTACCGATTGGGCTTATAACTTGGTATCTGGGGTTTTCATAAGGTCCCCTCAAAGGGTTTTTGATATTAGATATTCAACCCTAAATTTAAGGGTTATTTACTGAAGGGCAAAAAGAGAGAAAAAAAAAAATCGATTTTCACAAAATTTGCTTTCTAAAAGGGGGAGAAAATCTTTTCGGTGCAACGTATTTCTCTAAACATTAAATCCCTCTTGATGTAAATTAACGTTTTCCATAAAACATCCCCCTCGTTCCTACGGTCCCGATGGTGTGTTCTCATGGAGGAATTGAGGAACATTTTTACTATCAATACCAATCGGAGCTGTAAAATAATGTCCTTTAGATGCCTTTTTTCACAATAGTGTTTGAATATATATATATATATATTTTAGCTTTTACTTAAATAAAAACAAAACAAAGATAGTTATGATTTACTTACAAATTTGTTGGAAAGTTTAGTCTAGTAACTAATTAGTATACATTTCCAAGCCATTAGGCGTTAATTCATTTTATTAATTATTTCTAACCCGCTTCAGTGATCGAGTATTCTAACGCGCTACTCTCGCAATAGATTAGACTGCCGATGGTGGAGAGCTCGAGGTTCAAATCTCGCTCGGGTGTACTGAGGGTAGTTTTCTAGAATGGTTTACCACTCTCTCCCTCTACGCAAATGCGGGTACAATTCCTCTAAATATACCCTTCTGAATCCCTTAAACCATAAGCGTAATTAGTAGATAAGCGTACAACCCCAACGGTTAGTAAGACACGGTGTAAAAAAATAATCACAGGTGCAATTTAATCTAGCTCTGCTTACCCTGGCAATATATCTTGACACGCCACTGGACTTCTAGGACTATTCTTTCACAGAATATAATTATTTTAGGGCTACTCGGGAACCAATCGGTATTTCCTTTACTCATTATGCAGTCACAACAGGGGCGTATCCAGGGGGGGGGGGGCAGGAGGCCCCCACCTCCCCGAATCTTAAGACGAAAAATTCAGCGAGTAGCTTTTTTTTTTTAATTAGCACCACGTCTTACTATCCATTCGGGCTATACGCCTATGTACTAATTACTCTACTTAAATCTAGAACAGACACAACATCCAGCCCCCGGCCGTTAATTTATTCACTGTGAAAGGGGAAACCCACATTTCACCAATGATAAATTTTTCGGCCATGCCAGGAATCGAACCCAGAAACTTTAGCTCCGAAGGCAGAGACTCTACCGACTGAGCTAAAGTGTCGGACTCGAGTAGCTGTTTGCAAGAAATACGGTACAATTTGTATTAATTAAAAAAAATGGCTATAATGTGACGCTGACGAGTTTTAAAAATAAAAAAATAAACCTGAGTTGTAAATGTTAACATTTCTATTGAGCACATCTAATTAAATCGTTTTATATGTAATCTGTTAATTACAAACTTTTTTCCTACTTAAACAAATTTGTTTTAAAAAATAAACTAATTAAATTAAAAAAACAACCGTGATTTTAATTCATTCCCTTTAATTCGTTGTAATTTTTCTTATAGTTTAAATTTATTAACATATCTTAAATTTTTGTTTTTGAGGGTAATTTTCTTTCATCTAGAGGAAATATCGGATCTACACTTGATATTGAGCCCCACCCAAACTTGAATCCTGCATACGCCATTGAGTCACATTGGACATAAAATTCATAGAAAATTCTAGAAAAGGACTGAATTGATTTCTCCGATCTCTTTAAATTAAAAGTTGTAATTCTCTTTTTGGATGAAAGACTAATTTGCCAAGAGCGCAGCTATGAAAGGGTTGTATTGCAAACTAGTGTTGCAACTGCTAGCGCTGTTCTTGTGTAAGAGAAAGGGGTGTCTTTAAAGAGGGAGATGCTTGGCTATTAATCAAGGCTGTTGCAAACAACTGCAGCATCTGGGAGGCTGCCGACTTAATTAAAGGCTACAAGCAAAACATACATTAAAGGGGGAGATAATTTGATTCCATCTGGGTGTGAACACCTGACAATCTATATTCGCAAGTGTGGGTGGCACGTTTTGAACTATTCATTTTAGATTCACCTTAAACTTTAATATACAAACTTTAATTGTATTAAATTAACCAAACAATTTACAGTGTAGTAGCCAAATTTTCATAAAAAAAAGGGGACTTATACGATAAATAAGAAGTTTTTTTTAAAACCCCAGCGTCTTACTACCCGCTCGGGTTGTGCGCATATGTATTAATTACGCTCGTGTGTTATGAATGAGAATGGTTAAATTTAGAGGAAGTGTACACGAGTTTGCGTACTTTCAGTGGGGGTCTAGATGTCTTAGATGTTATATTCACATTGAACATAGTGGTTTTATACAGAAATGTCGGTTGAATTTGAAATGGTTTTTATAATGTAATTTTAACGGTGTTTTTGCCCATACTCTGCCCACGATAGCGTAAATTGCTATCTATTTATTATTGAGGTGACGGGGGCGGGAGGGGTTGACAGAACCAACTAATTTTCTCTTTAATTTATACTACACGAAATATTTCTTATCAAATGATTGACACGAATAATATGATATTGGAATTAATTCTATCTATTGTCTTGGGTTTATGTAATGCTCCAAACGTGTATTTTTAATTTTCTGAGAAGATTAATGGGGGAAAGGGTACATGTCCCCCTTATTCTTACCACTCATGACACCCGTGCTCTACATCCTTAACTTTGTACGTTGAATGTTTAAATAAAATACACACAAACAAACTAAGCTCTTTTATTCCCCACAAATAATTTAATATTTTTATAACACTATAGAAATACACCCACAAGCAACAGACTATTTTATATCTCACATATAATATAACCTAAAGCCTCCAGACCTCTAATTGCCCTCAACATTCACTTAGCTAAGGGGATATTATTATTATAATTATTAGCACCACGTCTTACTAACCGTTCGGGTTGTACGCACTTACGCTAATGTGTAATGGTAGGGTGATTGTGAGAGGAAATGGAGGACCTACAGTTTAACGTGGGATCCGAACCACGGTGGAGGCCTGGCATTCCTCACATTCACAAGTTGTGATTAATACACGTCTTGTCAGAGGTGAAGGAAGGGGTTTGGCATTCAGATAAATCTGTGCCGGGACCGAGGATTGAACCCCGGACCCCCAGTACAGAAGTCTGACACCTAGCTCTAGGCCACCAGGTCAACACTAAGGGGATAGTAACTTTTAAAAATATATACATATTTAATATAATATGGCTACAATTTTTAATTTATTTTCCAGAAGTTGTGACAAGGATTTTAACTCTTGAAACTTCACGTTTATCAACAAGTTTATCCCCGCCCCCCCTTCCCTGTAATTTTAGCTTTAAGGAAAGTTTCGGGTATTGTGTGGTCATAATATCCCCCTAAAAGATAAAAAAAAGTTTTACAGCTGCCATTATTTATACAGGGGTTCCGGCATAAAGAATCTCAGCAAACAAACAAATATCGCGCACATAAAGACAAACTTGTTAGGATTCGTCTCACGCATTGAAAACACAGGGAGGAAGACATACCAAAGACATCTAAAGTACAATCCAATTTTCATAGGAAGGATCTTTTTATAGAATACAAGCATACTGTTTTTGTGGCCAATAATGATAATATTGAAATATATTTGGGATGAACAAACAGGAGAATGAAGAAAGTTACTTAATGAAGAACCTCATGGTTTGTATGCATATCCAAACATATATTTACAGATAAATAGATTTTTTAGCACCACGTCTTACTACCCGTTTGGGCTACATGATTATGTACTAATTACGCTAACGGTATTAAGGATTAAGAAGGCTATATTTAGAGGAAGTGTACCCGCATCTGTGCGAAGGGAGAGTGTAAAACAATTTTTGGAAAACCACCCTCAGTACACCCAACCGAGATTCGAACCTCGATCTCCCCGTCATTGGCAGTCTAGTCTACTGTGAGTGTAGCCAAAACATATATTAAGTATAATAAAGGCACGTGGGCTGAAGTATGGAGGTCATATGGGCGATGACAGGCGTGTACATAACATTTTAGTTGTGAAACCTGAAGATATAAGACCCCTTGGTTGGCCGATACGTCTGTAAGAAGTTAATGTGAGAATTTATCTGAAGGGGATTAGTTGTCAGGCTTGGTATTGGTTAGAGCTATTATTATTATTACTAGGTGTTCTGTCTTACTATGGGTCCATTCATTTTGTCAGAAAACTTAGACCGCCAATGCACCCTGTCCTCTCTGCCTCCTCCTTGAACTTCCAGAATTTTCTTATTTCCTTCAAGTCACCCAATATTTGAAACCTTCTCCTTCCTACGCTCCTCTTTTCCTCAACCTTTCCTTCTACGACGCAGTGCAGAGGAAAGTTCCTCCTAAGGGCGTGTCCGATCCAGTTTGCTTTGTACCAAAGAATCACATCCAAATTTGTTCTCTTCTCACCACTCATCTTAGGACTTGTTCATTTGTCCCCCTGTCTGTCCACCTGATCTTCTCACCCACTCTTCTTAGGACTTGTTCATTTGTCCACCCTGTCTGTCCACCTGATCTTCTCACCCACTCTTCTTAGGACTTGTTCGTTTGTCACCCTGTCTGTCCACCTGAGCTTCTCAAGTCTTCTCCAGCACCACATTTCAAAGTTCTCCAGGTATTTCTTTTCCATCTTACTAAAAGTCCAAGTTTCTGCTCCATACAGTGCGATGCTCCAAATGTAGCATTCCATCATCAGTTTCTTCCTCAGTTCCAAACTCAACTTGCAAGTCAGCATGAAGTTAAAGATCAAAAAATGCTTTTTACGACAGTGTAAGACAATTTTAAGATTTATTTAAGAATTAGGGCCAGTTTCATAGTCAGATTTAGTAAGCCTAAAGTGCGAGTCGATACTAAATACAGGATGACACCTACCTAGACCAAAATGGACTGGGCCAGTTTCGCATATGAAACTGGCCCATTCCATTCAATTTCAGGTAGGTGACGTCTTGTATTTAGTATCGACTCGCACTTTAGGCTTACTAAATCTGACTATGAAACTGGCCCTTAGTGGTTTTTGTTTTAATTTAATGACTTTAAAACCCACAGAATAAAACGTAAATACATTAACATGGGAAATCCTATCTTGATTTGTCGTGACGTCACAGATAGACGATGTCTATTAAAAGGTGCGGATAATTGGGTAACGCAGATTGTAAACAATCTCTCGACACTTGAAGTGTGTGTGTGTGTGTCGGACTGTCCAAAGCGAGGAGAATCGCTGCTGTCTGTCAGTCTTCCCGGTGATTCATGACCCATGAATTAATAGGCCAACTCATCTGTGACACTGGCTTGTTTAGCTGTTAAATCATGTCCTCCAGAGGGCTTTGTCCGTCGTAGAATGGTTGTTGTTGTGTTGATACGCGTGATTGGGCAAATAAACTAACAAATTGTACCAATCACACTCGTATGGGTGAGGGACGACGTGTTCATTGGAAGAGTGGTGTAATATTACGTTTTATTTGAAGGGTAAGGAAGAAAGGGGAGAGTTTGATTTTAACTAAAATTGAGCTAGTACTGCTATCTCTCAGAAATCCATGATACCTTTATAATGTACTTTAGATTATGATTAAAAGATGTCTGTACAACACCTTAGCTCAGTCGGTAGCGTGTCTGTATGCTGAGCTAAGGGTCCTGGGTTCAACTCTCAACGTGGCCAAAAATTTATCGTTGCTGATAATCAGGGTTTACCCTTTAACATTGATAAATCAACGGCCGGGGACTGGATGTTGTGTCTGTCCTAGTCTTATGAAAGGCCTAGCCAGCCGGTAGTGGAAAATATATGGCTTGAATAAAAAACTGACCCAGGCCACAGTCTGGAAACAGTAATGGATGTAAAAAGTGTTTGCTGGAGTCCTTATGGGTCTTAAGATATAAAGTTGATATACTGGAAAGTGTGTGTACTTTAACTTTCCCCCTTTTCCCTCGTACCCATTTTTATGAAGCTTGATTCGCAAATTCACTCGAAATTTAGAGAATAGTCTGCTCAAGTAGCGCAACAATTCACACGCTAGCAGACCTGTATGCTGACCTATAACGCTTAGCAGCACCGACTTAGAACAGCTGGTTGTCCATTTATTTAATTTTCTAATAGATAAACAGCTCTTTAATTTCATTGTCCCGATAGATGACTTATAATTATCGTGTTGTGTAGTAAAACAAATCAAAAACAGAACATGAATGACATGCACGCTTTTTATGCAAAGATATTTTTAAAAACATTTTACTACAGTAGATCAAGCTGTCTTTTATATCTAGCTTTGTAGGCACATGCACGTATTGAGTCAGTTGATTTAAGAGAATGCGCACTGATTGAATCGGTTAGTTTTGGAAATTTGATTGGCTCTTCCACTCAGATTTTGTGGACAAGCGCGGATAACGCTAAAATGGTATCTATTAGTGCAGAGCGACTTGTCACATTTCGCGCTGATTGCTCATGATTGGTTCAGTTCTGCCTCAAGTGCCACCGTTATTGAAAATACCTTAACTTTCAAGCTCATTGAACCTCCCCTCTCTGGGTTTCCCCGTTGACTTCATCCCCCTCCTCTTCCTCTCCTCACACACTGAGGTCATTGACCCTAGATGACGTCGTCAGAATGTTAAATTATTATTATTATTATTATTATTATTATTATTATTAGCACCGCGTCTTACTACCCGTTCGGGTTATATGCACTTACGCTAATGTGTAATGGTAGGGTGATTGTGAGATGAAATGGAGGACCTACAGTTTAACGTGGGATCCGAACCACGGTGGAGGCCTGACATTCCACACATTCACAAGTTGTGATTAATACACGTCTTGTCAGAGGGGAAGGAAGGGTTTGGCAATCAGATAAATCTGTGCCGGGACCGAGGATTGAACCCCGGACCCTCAGCACAGAAGTCTGACACCTTACCCCTAGACCACCAGGTCACCCGTCAGAATGATAAAATCCTGCCTATTTGATTTCAACTCTAATGGATTTCTTACCCCATTTAATTTTTGCCCTATTTGATTTTTTTGCATACTTAATTTTTACCCCATTTAATTTCTACCTCATTTAATATATCACCCTATTTTATATTTGCCCCATTTTATTTTACCCCATTTGAATATAACCACATTTTATTTCTAACCCATTTGATTCCCACACCATTTATTTTTTTATCCATTTGATTTTCACCCCAATTGATTTCTTACCCCATTGAATTTTGCCTCATTTAAATGTTAACCTCATTTAGCATCTTGTCCCAGTTTATTTTCACCTATTTGGTTTGATTACTTACACCATTTAATTTTGACCCATTTGAATGTTTTACCCCATTTTTTTCCTTACACCCATTTTATTTTTACCTTATTTGATTTCCATCCCATTTAATTTCCAGCCCATTTGATTTTCACCCCATTTGATTTCTACCCATTTAATTTCTCATCCATTTGAATTTTTGACCCATTTGAATTTTTTTACCCAATCTGAGAATCCTTAAGAGGATTGGTTCATTTGGAAGTGTGCGTTCCGATATGTTTTACCCAAATCTATTAAGGTTACCACACAACTTAAAATATGCTGGTATTCTAGAGACGAAGAGGTTGAGAGTTCAAATCCTGACTGGATGTATTGGCGGGAGCTTTCAACATCGTGAGTTTCATAGTAGTCCTTTACCCCAACTCCCTACCCTCCATCTTCTGTTGACGCTGCATTTTATGTTTGCTGCTCTCATCAGTACCCTTCAAATTATTTTAGTAACTATTTTTTACAACCGCTTCTCTCTACTAGTTCAGGTTACACGCATATGATTGTAATCATCATCTTCATCAACAACTGTTTCCAACTTCTTATAGCCCACCATTCTTCCTACTTTAATTGCTTCCATTCTTCTCTCCTCCCACTTGCACACTTGCTGTTATCTGCTCCTCCCTACTCTTTCTTGGCCTCCCTAGCGGTCTTTTCCCTTCATACTTCGTTTCCATAACTTTCTTTGGTATCTTCTACTTCTTCATCCTTATTACATGCCCAAACCATCTCATCCTTGCTTCCTATACTATCTCATGTACTCCAATGTCCTCATTACATGACCATACCATCTCAGTCTTGCTTCCTATACTATCTCATGTACTCCAATGTCCTCATTACATGACCATACCATCTCAGTCTTGCCTCCTATACTATCTCATGTACTCCAATGTCCTCATTACATGACCATACCATCTCAGTCTTGCCTCCTATACTATCTCATGCACTACAACATCCTCATTACATGTCCATACCATCTCAGTCTTGCTTCCTATACTATCTCATGTACTACAACATCCTCATTACATGTCCATACCATCTCAGTCTTGCCTCCTGTACTATCGCATGCACTCCAACATCTTCATTACATGATCATACCATATCACCCTTGCTTCCTCTACTATCTTACGTAATCCCTGTACCCCCGTATAACTTCATTCCTAATCCTGTTTCTCCTTGTGAAAGCTACCACGCTCCTCACAAACTTCATTCCCATGACTTATACGTTCCTGGTCTCTCTTACATTCGATGTCCAGGTTTCTGCTGCATTTGTGACAATAGGTACAAAGTACGCCCTGTACAACACACTACGCTTGTGAACTAAATACGTTAATGTGTTAAGGATGAGGAAGGTTGATTTAAGATGAAGTGTACACGCATTAGCTTGGAGGGAGAGTAGAAAACCATATAGGAGAAAAGACACCCTCAGTACACTTGATCAGGATTCGAACCCCGATATCCCTATCATCGGCAGTCTGGTCTATTTCGAGAGTGACAATGATGCCTTAATCCACGTAGTGACCGAAGCTGGTAGCTCTTGTGTTTAAACTTAGATATAATTAAATATTTATGACTTTATATAGTAGAAACACCATTTTGAAACTACAGTCAAATTTAAACAGGAAGGAACTTTTTTTTTGACAGTTATAAAATCTACTAAAACGATTTTAATATATTTACACGTAAAGTTATGCAATCTTAAACTGACACTGTTGATAAATATTATCAATACCTCTAAATTAACAATATTAATATAATAAAATGCTATTAATGCAGACTTTTTTTTTCTATTTTCTAAAAGGTATTTCCTATGAAAATTGGGCTGTCTCATCAGATCGTACTTAAAAATATATTCTTATAATTTATCTCTTGAGCTTATTTTACTGTTTAAACTCGTTCGCCTGATAAAGTGCAGACCTCAACTCGCGGTGGATGATGATGGGAACAAAAAATAAAACGTATAGGGCAATAATCTGTCATCACTTTTCCCTGTTTTCTCCTCCCCCTTCTTTTTGTTTTCCTTCCATCTCCTTATCACCTTCTCTCACGAGTACATACGCCCGCATCATAAAGAGAAATGCGGCGAGAAAATGGAGTATTGCAAGAAATATGAAGCACAGATGTGCAAGTTCTCGTTTCTGGAGTGTAGTAGTGTGCGAGGCCGGTAGATTGGGTGGTGGGCTGTACGATGGTAGTCTCACGAGAACGAACGTTTGAAACTATCCATTGGCTGTACGATGGTAGCCTCACGAGAACGAACGTTTGGAACTGTCCATTGGCTGTACGATGGTAGTCTCATGAAAACGAACATTTGGAACTGTCCATTGGATGTACGATGGTAGTCTCATGAAAACGAACGTTTGGAATTGTCCATTGGCTGTACGATGGTAGTCTCACGAGAACGAACGTTTGGAACTATCCAGAAGTTATAAGATGACAAGATCTTGAAAATGAACACTCGGAGCTGTCCATTGGCTGTACGGTAACAAGCTCACGAGAATGAACACTCAGAGCTGTCCATTGGCTGAACGGTAACAAGATCATGAGAATGAACACTCAGAGCTTTCCATTGGCTGAACGGTAACAAGATCACGAGAATGAACACTCAGAACGGTCCATTGGCTGAACGGTAACAAGATCACGAGAATGAACACTCAGAGCTTTCCATTGGCTGAACGGTAACAAGATCACGAGAATAAACACTCAGAACGGTCCATTGGCTGAACGGTAACAAGATCACGAGAATTAACACTCAGAACGGTCCATTGGCTGTACGATAACAAGATCACGAGAATTAACACTCAGAACGGTCCCTAGCATTATGATACACACATTTAGGGTCCATATCCTCTAGAGCAGTGTTCATCAAACGACGTTCCACGGTACCCCTATTTGTCTAGGTCTTACCAAAGGTCTCTTCCCAAAGGTCTCTTCCCATTGGGTTCACCAATCGATACCCTGAACACTGTTCTAGAATCTCCCATTCAATATGCATATCCAGCCCACCGTAATCTACGAGACATTATTATCCTAACAATGTCTTATGATGAGTAAAGGGTATGTAACTTATCATCATGTAACTTCCTTCACTCCCCAGTATACTCATCCCTTTTTGGAGCAAATATCTTCCTAGGCACCTTGTTTTTAAACAACCTAAATTTGTTTACGTCATGTAAGGTAAGAGACCATGTTTACACACCCATAGAGAACAACCGGTAAAAATATTGCTTTGTATATTCTAAGTTTTACATTCCTGGACAACAGGTGAGTTGTCAACAACTTACTGACTGAGTAATAACATGCACTTCCCTGGGAGTACAGCAGTCACAGTCCGGACAATACGGCTCTTGTATTGGAGTCATGGAGAGGGTGGAGGGGGGACTCCAGACACACCTGCCAACTGTCGGAGGGGTGGCTGACCACCTGGAGGACGAGTATAAACGTGAATGAGCACAGCACTGCTCTTCACATGAAAGAGAAAGTATCTACCTACAAGCCCGGCCCCCTTCTCTGGCTGTTCGGAGACTAAATAATGTGGGTGGACAAGAGCCAATAGTGGACAACACTAGCCTGTGTTACACGAGGCAACTCTTACTAGCTGCTACTCGACTGTCGCACGTTGCTACTATTTTCTGCTTTTAGTCCCGGCCAGTCTGACCCGTCCCTGCACATCTATCGGTCATCGTCGACACGTTTTCCGACAGCTAATACGCATCTCTTGAGCTCTTAATTTTTATTTATCATTGTGTTTTAAGCCCAAGTATTGAAACCCACCCCATTCAATTCACGATATAGCTTGGTGAAATTGTCCTTCAGAGCGTTTCTGCAGATGTAGTTTTCATTTGCTATGTCCCACAATTTCTCATCATTTCTGATAAATATTTAAAAACCAGATTATATCATCACCTGAACACTTCAAAACTTTTGATTTCTCAGAGAGAATGATAAAAAAAAAACACGCCGTATCACGCACACAAATGAGCAAAGACACCTCAGTAGCGGCTGTTGACGGTCATACGAGGATACTCCCACTCTATTGGTACTAGGTCACGTGACCATGGAGTAGCGTGCTACTGGCGAGGGGGAATAGAACATGTTCAATTCGAGTATCCGCCATTATTTTCAGTCACTAGCCGGTGATGTGAAAGGCGACTACGCTGTCACACTAGGTGACTACCCTGTCACACTAGGTGACTTCAAGGTGACCACACTGCCACACTAGGCGACTTTAAGGCAACTACCCTGTCACACTAAGCAAAATGAAGGCAACTACCCTGTCACACTAAGCGACTTGAAGGCAACTACCCTGTCACACTAAGCGACTTGAAGGCAACTACCTGGTCACACTAAGTGACTTGAAGGCAACTACCCTGTCACACTAAGCGACTTGAAGGCGACTACCTGGTCACACTAAGTGACTTGAAGGCAACTACCCTGTCCCACTAAGCGACTTGAAGGCGACTACCTGGTCACACTAACCGACTTGAAGGCAACTACCCTGTCACACTAAGCGACTTGAAGGCGACTACCCTGTCACACTAAGCGACTTGAAGGCAACTACCCTGTCACACTAAGCGACTTGAAGGCAACTACCCTGTCACACTAAGCGACTTGAAGGCGACTACCCTGTCACACTAAAGCTACTTGAAAGCTACTAGTAATTGCTACTGCAGTAGCTGCGAGTAAAGTTAACACAGTCTTAAGCTGACCTGGCGAGTACACTTGAAGATCATCTTGACCAAGGAGAAAAAGTGGCTGGGGATGCTAGGCCCACTGCTAAACGGGCGCAGCGCCCTCTCTACGAGGAACAGACCGACCAAGGAGAAACAGATGGCTGGGGATGCTAGGCCCACTGCTAAACGGGCGCAGCGCCCTGTCCACGAGGACCGGACTGATATTGTATAAGCAGCTGCTCAGGCCGATTCTCGAGTATGGGGACACCTGGAAGACACACATGTCAGGAAGATGCAGGTGTTCCAGAACCGCTGTCTGAGGGTCATAGTAAGGGAGTCATCTTGGAAAAGATAGCAAGTAGCAATGTCTCAACCCATTCCAGCAACACCAAACCAGGTAAGGAAGGAAATTACCGAGTAGAGTTAAGTTAACAAAAATGAATTCTACAAAATGAGATTCAATTAAATTATGGGGATATAAAAAGAACAGTATTTATATATGATTAAAAATTATATAGTTTTATAACTTTTAAACTGCTTGCATATTGAACATTAATTTTTCTTTAACATACTATAGATATTTTATACACCTCATATGCATGTCTGGTTATTCTAAATTTTAGCACCATCTATTAATTACTTTACCTTAACATTAAAACGCATTACATAGGAAGTTTGACCCCTTATAACTCGGGAACTGTAATGATTTGAAATCAATGAATTATTATTTTACCTTATAATCACTATACACTTGTTAAAATTGTGTGATACAATTTTTACTGTCGAATGACCTCAAGGTAAGTTTAGCAACATGTTGTGTCCTGTAGTGTTGTTACATGATATAATTAGAGCTTGTACTGCCCTTCAGGGAGCATTAGAACATGTTGTGTCCTGTAGTGTTGTTACATGATATAATTAGATCTTGTACTGCCCTTCAGGGAGCATTAGAACATGTTGTGTCCTGTAGTGTTGTTACATGATATAATTAGATCTTGTACTGCCCTTCAGGGAGCATTAGAACATGTTGTGTCCTGTAGTGTTGTTACATGATATAATTAGATCTTGTACTGCCCTTCAGGGAGCATTAGAACATGTTGTGTCCTGTAGTGTTGTTACATGATATAATTAGATCTTGTACTGCCCTTCAGGGAGCATTAGAACATGTTGTGTCCTGTAGTGTTGTTACATGATATAATTAGATCTTGTACTGCCCTTCAGGGAGCATTAGAACATGTTGTGTCCTGTAGTGTTGTTACATGATATAATTAGATCTTGTACTGCCCTTCAGGGAGCATTAGAACATGTTGTGTCCTGTAGTGTTGTTACATGATATAATTAGATCTTGTACTGCCCTTCAGGGAGCATTAGAACATGTTGTGTCCTGTAGTGTTGTTACATGATATAATTAGATCTTGTACTGCCCTTCAGGGAGCATTAGAACATGTTGTGTCCTGTAGTGTTGTTACATGATATAATTAGATCTTGTACTGCCCTTCAGGGAGCATTAGAACATG